>JAQZBX010102471.1:0-11154 GCA_029593785.1 Cabassous unicinctus | reverse complement strand
ATATGATTCATGTGCTCATATGCTTATCTTAATACCAAGTATCTCACAAAGCATTTAGAGACCTTGCAAGGCATTAAGAATTTTTTGATCTACAGCATATAAACAATCAATTCGTTAGGCTAATAAGTAATGTTACCAACCTTTTCTTCCTCAATATATTATTTACAAAAATATCATTCCTATTTTTTGAACAGGGATTTCCTATGTTTGTCTCAAAAGGAGGGGTTTGTTAATACATATTTCTCCACACATGAACAAATTCTGAATTTTGTAGGCTAAAACCAAAGGTTTAACTTAAGAAATGTAAAAATCCAATGGAAAATTTTAGGAAAAATTCATTATCATTTCTTCAAGACACAAACTGGTCTTTTAGTCTGATATAGACTGCACCTCTGTGTTTCATGAGGAGGTAAATGACTTATTTATCACAATCCTTGTTTAGAAAAGAGTTAACATAGTAAGTTTGGGTATATAGGAAATTGAATACTGAATGTATAATTTAATGTTTGTTGACTAAAATATTGTTTATTTCAATTTAATTTCTTCTCTCCACTATTATCTTTTCAAAGTATTAATATAAAATATATAATTCTTTCTAGAATCTTGAACATTAGAGATACAGATAATTTTTGCTTCAATCCTTCTTTAACTGATAATGTTATATAAGCATTTTGTGCTTAATATAATTTTTTTTTCAAAAATTTCATTATTTAGAGAACATCACTGATAAGAATTTATTTTCTTTCAAGTAGAGCACAGAGCTGTTTCTGGTTAAGGAAAAGAAAGAATAGAAATATTTATAACACTTTTAAGTAAAAAATAGTAAAAACTTCCCAATTTTTCTCAGAATTTTTTGGTTAAATCTTTCTGGGTAAAATAACCTGGCAGAAAACAATGGTTGCATTCACTTAAAGAAATCATTATCTATGCTCTGCATTATTTATGCTACACATTTTATCTGAGCCAAGGAATTATTAACAACTTCCACAAGGAAAAGGATATTACTGTTGAAAATTATCTAAGGAACCATAAAAGTAGACTTTTGCATCTTATTTTTTAAATATATTTTCTGTTTGAGTTTTCTATTGTGCACATATGATTTTATAGAAACAGAAGAAATTAGATGTTAAAGTGACAAAAAACAACTACATTATATTAATTTGCAAAACTTCAAGGAAATCAATGTATTTTGTAAATAAACATAAACATTGTGATGATTTGGACAATTATGTTATACTAACATGTAATTACAAAATTTGAAAATGGTAAATAAGAGCAATATTTGCTAGGATATATAAATTTGAAATTCCCTCTGGTCAAATAGTTAAATTTTAATGGAAAGGGAATTGAATATACATGCAAATATATCTCTATCTTTTTTGGGTACCTTGCAAACAATATCAATCAGGTTTCATTCATATAATGTATGATAAATTCAATTTCTATTAAGGTACCCCTTAAGGAAATATATTAATGCTCCTTTTAAAATAATTACGATTTTGAAGTAGTAGAGGCATTGTGATACTTATTCCTTTCCAAAAAGAACACTTTTTCAAATTGGGCAACATTTAAATAATTCATTCTTTCACTGAAAATGTATTTATTGAGACTTTAATATGTGCCTGCCAGTTGCTTACAGTTATTACAATTCACACATTAAGGAACAATACACAGCTTCCACCTTCAAGGTACTTACTATAGAGTCAGTGCCTTAAACACTAAACCCAGGATAATAAAATGGAAAAAATGTTAAGTGCCTAAGGAGATGCCGGGGTGCTCAATCAGCTTTCACAAATTTTAAAATCTCTAATGCTCCACACAGATCAAGAACAGTTTCACTAAGAAGGTGAAATTTTAACTTTAAATTTCACCATCTAGTTAAATTTAAAATTTTACCAGCTAGTTAAAAACTGAGCATGAATATTCCAAGAATTACCATAAAGTCATGGTATGCTTTTACCAGGATTATAATAATTGAAACCTGTAATTAAAATGGGGCTAACACAATTCATCAATGCACTGTGACTATTTCCCTAGTGTTGATCATCACTAGGCTCCAAGTTTTTGATTCTAACCTTTGTATTTTAGTTTTGCTCTCTCCAGAAATACCCAAGTGGAGAGAGGAAATGGACATCAACAATCTCACCACCATGGATGAGTTTATCCTCATAGGGCTCTCTGATCTTCCAGAGGTGTGCTATCCTCTCTGCGGTTTTTACTGTCATCTATCAGATCAGTTTGTTGGGAAACGGTGCCATTCTCCTGGCCATTGGGACTGAGAAAAAGCTGCACATACCCATGTATTACTTCTTGGCAAATCTGTCCCTCTTCGACATTTTATGCCTGTCAACCACTATTCCTAAGATGCTTGAGAATCTCCTGACTGAAAAGCAAAGCATTTCTTTTGTTGGGTGTGCTTTGCAGCTTTATTTTTTGGTGGCCCTGGCATGGGTGGAGATCTTCCTTCTCACTGTTGTGGCTTATGACAGGTATGTGGCCATCTGTTTCCCTCTTCCTTACACCCTCATCATGACCAAGGTAGCTGTGCCCAACTTACAACTGGCATCTGGGCAGCATGGTTTCTTAATTCTCTTCTACATGTGGTGTTCACTTTCTGCCTGTCTTTCTGTAAGTCCCATAGCATTAACCAGTATTATTGTGACTTCCCACAATTGGTGGAACTCTTCTGTTCTTCCACGTATGTGACAGACATGTTTATTTTAGTGGTAGCAAGTGTTTTGTCAATTCCTGCCTTTTTAGTCACCTTTTTTCTTATATCCACATCATATCCACCATCCTAAAAATTCAGTCAGCCGAAAGGAAACTCAAAGCCTTCTCCACATGTGCTTCCTACCTTCTTGTTGTCTGTGTGTTTTATGGCACAGCAATATTTACCTACATCCGACCCTCCTCCAGTCAACACTCCCCTGCCAGAGACAGATTCATCTCAATGCTGTACGTGATTATCAACCCAATGTTAAACCCCATAATCCACAGCTTGAGAAATGCTGAGGTTAAAAGAGCACTCAGAAGGGTTTTATATCACATAATATATTTACAACACACATAATAATGACAAAACTACTTAGCCCTCCACCGAGATTGAATTCAGAGAAAGAATTGGAAAAATTAATAGGAAAAACATCTAAATCTACATATTTTTCTATATAGAGTACTCATACTTATGAATATATAGAAATTTGCACATTGCACTCACAAAAATATGCTGAGAGTTTTGTCTTTGCATATATCTATATCTGAATATATGCATTGGAAACACAAAAATTTATCTTCCAAAATAAATATTTTTGAGGGTAAAACATAGTAACAGTATGTTTCCATATATGTTGTTAGTACATTACATTATCAATAATAACTGAACTGGTAAAAGTAGTATAATCTCGTCCTGTCTTAAGTAAATGTGAATCTATATTCACTGAACTGATATCATATCCATAGCCATAGCCATAGCCATAGCCATAGCCACAGACATAGCCATAACCATAGCCATGTCCTTATCATATCCATAACGATAACCATATCTATACTTATATCCATTTATATCTATGTTTGTAATCTATATCATCTGTATTATCTGTAACATTTATATTTATAAGTGCATTTATATCTATGTCTTTATCACACTACATGTCTATATTCCTCTTTCTTTATTTTTATTGCCTTCCTGCTGATGTTCATATGTCTCCTTAACTTTAAGATTTCACTCTTCCTCCTCTTCATCTTTGGTTTCTGCTTACTCTATATTTCTCCACTTTTCCCATTTTCCTGTAACTACATCCACTCTTGTTTCCATTTTTCTCTCCTGTAGAGTACTTACTTTTCTGTATCTCTGGTCTTAGATGTGTCATTCATATGACTACATTATTTTAATTTTGATGTCATCCATTATTTTGAAGTCATCATTTCAAAATTTAAAGTATCTTCTACCACACATGCACATATTTTCTCATCAGATACCCTGTATTTTTTTTTCCAACTATTCAGACCGCTGAAACCAGGCACTATTTTTTTGAAACTCAGCACTTGCATTCATCGTGAATAGAGAGCTGTCATTTCTGACTCTGGATTACTCAATATTCTTGCTTGATTTTCTAATCCTGTCACCTCCAGAAATAACTGCTTATGTAATTTAGAATTTTAAGTCATTGAACATGTATAATTTTCTCCTTAATATTTCCAAATACTGTGCATTCCTATTGCTTCCTAAAAATAGTTCTCAGTGTGTTGATCACATTTATTTGTTTTCTCACAGGCAATATCAAACTACACTGTATTTCTTGACTATTAACCCTCTAACTTTCAATATCTTCTTTCTTCCTCTCAACCACCTTCTTTCCTTCCTTTATGACTTAGTGCAGTGATCCCATCAATAATGAAGTGTTTTTATATTATTCAAAGATGTACAGAGCCCTCTTACTCTGATCATTTAGTCATTTCAAGGCTTTATGTTGTAATAGCTTTAGATACGTAGTTTTGTCTCAAAAGCTACAGACTATTTGCACTTTGAGATGCCATGCTTTCAGATTGAGTACATTTTCTAAATCTCAGAAGTGTCCTTATATAGAACTTCAAAAACATTCCAGAGCTATGTATGGTAACTGATCAAACAGCTTTTACTTAGATATTTTTTTTTACCAAATATCTGTTAATTAGATTTAGACAGAGTGGAAAAATCCATGTAAACATGAAAAAAATGCTGTAATAATTGTATATGTTTCTTATTTGTTTTGTTTTAAGCCTTCATTCTATTCTCTAAAGCAGAGTTTTATGTATTTTGAAAGATTGAAGTAAAATTCTCACTGCATAGAAAACATGATGGAATTTGTTAAATGAAATAGATAAAATTGAGTTAACCATTTAAAACTCAACCAATAATTAAACATAGCTGAAATTCAAATCTTTATTTTAAAATCATCAGTAATTTTAATGATTTTACTGCACAAAAATGACTATGACATTGTGATTATATATGGGCTATACAAACCAGTATGAAATATAAATTCTATCTTGCCTGAACAGTATGATTCTCATTAAATCTAACAAACTTATGCCTTGATTTCACCAACAAAGAAGAGATATGTTGAAAACTTTTTTAAAAAGTTGTAGACTTTGCCAACCATATAAAATTATAGGATTTCTGTAGAATAATAAAGTTGATTAAATCATGGTAATTCTAGTTTCTTCCTCTTAAGTAAGAGAAATGTCCTTGAAATACAAGAAAAAGGGTATGATTTCTCTCTAGTTCTATCTTAAAATGTATGCAGGAGAACTGTTCAGAATTAGATATTTTTTTCTATTTTCTTTTATTTTAATTTTGTAAAAAGATACTTAGATTACATAAATGTTACACAAAAAATATGGGCTGCTATGTTTCTGGAGCAAGGTCTTGCCTTATTAACAGCTCAATATTGAGAAGCAGATACTGGTGAGCTTTGGGACTTACTTGAAACCTTGCACAAACCATGGGGTAAAAAATGACTGTAGGACCAAAATTGACATCTGACATTGCATTAAAAAAAAAAAATTTAAAGAAGCTTAGATTTCATATATGTTACACAGAAAACATAGGGATTCTCATATGCCCCACCTCCAACACCTCCCACAACCTCCCGCATAAACATCCTTCATTAGTGTGGCACATCACATGCAACAGATAAATACATCCTGGGCTTTGCCATAACCATGAACTGAAGCTCACATTGTAGACCACACTCTCTCCCACACAGTTCTGCATGTTATATGATGATATAAAATGGCATATATCTGTCATTGCAAATGTCACTCTGGACAAACCCCAAGTCCTGAAAAAGCCCCTGTATTACAACTGCTTTTCCCTCTCCCTGCCATCAGAACTTCCAGTGGCCACTGACTTCACATCAATGTTGTAATTTCTCCCCTTGTTTGAATCACAATATGTCTATGGTAGAATACCAGTAAGTCCACTCTAGTCCATAGCTCTTCCCCCCATTCTAAGGAGTCTAGGATGATGATGTCCACACCACCTCCAATTGAGAGGGGCCTTATATCCCATGGGAAAGATGTATGGGATTATCCTGACTGCAGCTGCACACTCTCTCCTTTCCCTACTATGGCCATTGTCCATCATCATATCTCCGCCAGTTGTCCTGGGTGAGTCCAATGAGCTGTAGAGTAGGAGTTGCAGCTCCACCAACATTCTGGCCCCAGCTGGCATATTTGAGCCAAAATGTGGCTCAAATCTCTGGATTTACACCTATAAACTCAAGCACCAAATATAGGTTTGAATAGACAGGACAGATGAGCCATGTGCAGAGAAGACATAGTTGAGTCCAATTCTGTCACTCTCAGGAGCACAAACTCCAAAGTAGGGCCCAATGGCAAGGTAACAAACTCCGGATCTATCTGCCCTGACATAGGACATGGGTGTCTCCAGAGCTCTCAGAAGCCCCAGTATTTGGGCTGATATCCACTTTGGAATTCTATGAGATCCTACTGAGATGCATGTAAGTATTACCTCTGGGATGACCTCCCAACTCATTTTAAAGTCTCTTAGCCATAGAAACTCATTTGTCTTTACCTTTTCCCCCTTTTATTCAAGGACTTTTCCAGTTGCATGGCCAGTTGGCACTTGGTAGCAGTTCCTCAATGCCAAGGAGGTTCATCCCCGGGAGTTATGTCCCATGCTGGGAGGATGGTAATGCATTAATATGTTGAGTTTAGCTTAGAAAGAGGTCACATTTGAGCAACAAGGAGGCTCTCAGGAGGCAACCCTTAGGCATGGAGTAACAATAGGCTAAGTTTCAATTTCAAGAGCAAAGACTCATAAGGCTAGTCATCAATATCAAGGGCCCATCAGTCGATCATCCTCCTTCACCAGTCACTGCCCATGCACTTGGGGGACTGTTCAAGCTCCCTTCGAGAATGTGGCATAGCTGTCCAGGATGGGAATTTAGTATTCTGTCATTTATTGAGTGATTCTCCACCCACTGTGACAATGCCATGTGAACATTCGAACATTTTTATATACCTTATATTTATGCTTAGGCAAACTTCCTCCCATGTATCCCCTATCCCTGACACCCCACACCAATGATCTTTCCCCTCCCCAGTTGTAACCTTTCTGTGATCCAAAGCTTCTTCAAAGATGAAGCCATTACAATAGCTGAATACAATTAATAGGAAAATGAAATATTAATGATAAGTTTAAATGTAAGAGACAAAATACATAAAAATTTTTTAAAAAGTAAAACTAAAATAAAATTAAAAGTTTGGGATATTAAAAAATGAAAAATATTTTAAAAAATATTTTTTTGACCTTTTGCCTTTCATCACTGCAATATCTGGTATCCAGTCTGCACCATGGCACCTTTCCCCTCTCATTCCCTAGTGTCTCACTATTTTTCATTTTGTTTTCAAAGAAGTTTTAGGTCACAGCAAAGTCACACACAGAATACAGGAGACTCTCATATACCCAACATCCTTACCCTTTCCTCCACCCCCATATTAATACCTTTTTATATGTGGATGGTAACATTGTTATAACTGATATGCAAATAGTGAAACATAGCTACTAAACATTGTCAATAGTTTACACTATGGTTTACATTTTAGACCGTAAAGTTTTATAAATCTTGATGATATTTACAATGTCTTGTGTCCATCACTGTATGGTAATGAAGAACATTTCTACTGACCACTATATACCCCCTGTTTGATCTAATCTATTCCTCCCACCCCATCCCCTAAGGGCCCACGAAGACCTCCTGGCTTGACTCGTTGGATGACAAGATTCATGGTTACATTCAAGAAGTCTTGACACACTGGTTTGTCCTCCCTTATTAGGAACCACCCTTGCTCTGGAGAGACTCTCACCTGTCTGCTTCTGAACAAATAGGCCCTCCCAAAGATGGGAGTCCAACTCCTTCCCACTAATTATGTGGATCTCCACCAACTGGTACAAGACATTTTGACAGAATGAACACTCTCACAATCCCTAGAAGCCTGCTCCAGGTGCACCCTGTCTTGAATGTCCCCCCCAACCAACACCCTAAACCAGTGACGCTTCCTTGTCATTGTCATAAGAGCATACCCACTTCTGTACTTTCAACCTTATATCCACAAATCCCCAGTGTTCACCTGGTCCCTCTCCCAACACTCACCCCATTATCCTGGACCTTCTGACACACCCTTCCCAATACCCACCTGTCAATCCTGCACAACTCAGCCCTATAATATCACTACTCTCCTGTCCTATCTCTTCAATACACAACTACACTCTATCACTTTACAATAGATTACATCCATATGGGTGATGGATTCACAACCTTCTCTTCTCTTTCTATTTCTTGTTACTCTATCTTACACAGACAATAGCTCTCTGAGACTGCTCAATTTCCTTAGAGAATTAGACATTTTAAATCATCAGATATTAAGCTGAATGAGATTGGTGGATGGCATACTTCCTTAGTCTTGGTTAAACAGGACAATCTAAATCTAGAGATGGTAAAACTTTGGTGATGGCATTATTTTTTTTTCCTGAAGAAACCCTTGGTTGTCGTTTGGGCTTTTCTAGACCCCCGAAAATTTTGTTCTAAAATTAACTCTTTCCTACAGGCATGAACTAATAGTATGTGAGACTTTTTTATTATTTCACTTCAATTAAGGGTCTTTGACGAGATTAGTTGAGTAGAATGACCAAGGATGGGTCTTGATCCTCTTAAAATAGTCCTTTCTAATTGGGTAAACATGGGGAGAGGATGTTTCAGAGACAAAAAAATAAAATAAAATGACACAGGAACTCAGAAAGGGACCCAGAGAAACTGAGATAAAAGTCCACAGACAGCAACCAGAAGCTAAAACAACAATATCTGGAGAAGAAGGGAGACATCCCCATGTACCATGCCACGTGAATGAGAAGCCTAGGATCTCCAGTGGCTGTTTTTTGGGAGAAAAGCATCACCTGATGATGCCTTCATTTGCACATTTGCACAGACTCAGAAATGTTAGCTCTTTTTTTTTTTGGCTTTTTTTCATTTAAAAATGTATTGAAGTATATCATTCATATGTAAGTGAACATAAATAATAAGTGTATAGTAAAAGTTGTGAACTTATAAAACAATCATGCAAATCATCATACAAGGATTGCATATATCATCGCACCACCAATACATTGTATTGTTATGGACATTTGTTACAAATTATGAAAAAGCATAATCAAAACAGACTTACTAACTATAGACAATATCTTACATTTGAAGTATTTTCCTCCAATTCACCTGATTATTAATACCCTGTAATAGCATTATATACTTGTTATATTTCATGAGAGAATGTTCTCATATTTGTTATCAACAATCCATCTTCCACCACAAAATTCACTGTGTTATACAGTCCCATGTTTTGTAAAATCCATTCACAGTGTATACTCAATGGCTCTCAATGCACCACAGAATCAATTTTAGATCATTTACATGACTATAAAAGAAAATAACCCATACTTCCATGTACACCCCCACTCTTGTCCTTCAAATTGATATAATATCTTCTTTCCAATTGCTTCAAAAATATTACAATATTGCTGCTAACTGTCATCCATAAGGTACATTGGTCCTTAAAACTTTTTAAAAGAAAAGCCATGTTATATTTATACTATTAACCACAATCTTCATCCACCACTCAAAACACTGTCATACAGTCCCTTGATTATTCTCTAGTTTTCTTTCATTTCACTTTGACATTCACAGACCACGCTTTTTTGCCACAATAGCATTTATAAATCATCAGTGTTTTAGTACTGTAATGTGTTACCACAAATCTATTCATTTTCACAGTTTTACAATAAACCTTTAAAAATTCAACATACATTAAACATCATACTAGCCTATACCCTAGTGATTATATCAATAAGTTAACTCATCATATTTAGTTCATATTAGTGAGACCATACAATATTTGTCCTTTTGTGTCTGGCAGGCTTCACTCAACCCAATGTCCTCCAGGTTCATCCATGTTTCATATGTATACTTATTTCATTTCTTTTTAGAGAAGAATAGGATTCCATTGTATCTATATAGCTCATTGTGTTTATCCACACATTGTTGATGGATACTTGGGCTAGTTCCATATTTTAGCAATTGTGAACAATGCTACTATGAACATTGTTGTGAAAATGTCAGTTCATGTCCTTGCTTTCAGATCTTCTGAATATATTTATAGAATTGGGATTGATGGATCATACGATAGTTTTTTATTAAGCTTCTTGAGGTACTGTTAAATTGTCTTCCACAAAGGTTGCACCATTCTACATTCCCAGCAGCTTTGTTTCTTTTTTATTTTATTTATTTTTTATTTTTTTATTTGGTATTGAATTAAGAATGAAATCACATTTTTTATCCTAAATGAATGCAATTTTTATTTTAAAATCAGTAATACAGCAAATAATAAAGTATTATAAATGATAAAGAGCCAACTTATAAGCATGGAGAAAAGCTTACAAAGTACATGCTCTGTTGAGAACTAGGTTTTAATAGTTCATATTAAAATGAAGGAAGCTACTTTAATGGGGATCTCAGTGTTGGCTCTATTTTGTGTCATTAATCCTGCAGTTGAGTCTCAACTCTATAACTTTATTACTTGGTACAGACATTTGTAGGAAGGTAAATACAATGAAAACAATTTGAATTGAATTATCTAAATTAACACAATCTATATTCTCTTCCAGGACATCAGGATCCTGAACCTTGAAGTTCTCTCAAATGCATGGGTAACTCATAAGGTACTCATTCATTGTCCTCTCCATATGACGTCATTCTATGTTTTTAGCTAAAAAGCATCCTAACATCTTTCAAAATAATTTTAAAATGTGGAAAATATTTTCCTGAAAAATGTGTGAATTACACAAATGCCGAGATTTGAAAAATTAGGACATGTGTACATAGTTCTCTATCATGTATGTAAAAAGCAAAAGGTTATACAGAAAAAATCTGGATATTTAATTGGGATGTATTCATATTTAAGAACATATATCAAATATGAGTTGAAATTCATTCCATTATTTTTCAGAAAATTTTAATCCAGATAATCCTTCTTGGATGTTCAAAATATCTGTGGAACATTCTGCATAGAGCAGTTTTTTCTTTTTCTTTTTTTTTTTTT
>JAQZBX010102470.1:0-11149 GCA_029593785.1 Cabassous unicinctus | reverse complement strand
TCCAATCTATCTTCCCAGCATGCATTCATAGCATTGATAGAAGTAGACTCAGGTCAGAGGGTACACACATTTTAACATCTACTCATAAATTATTCCTAATCAAAGGACATTTGAATTATGACTTTCCCATGTATGGTAGCAATTGAGAATTGTTTTAAAGCTTTACCATAAATTTTGTTAAAGAAATTGAAGATTATTATGTATAGATCAGTATATTTCTTTAATCCAGAGTTTTGGAAGATAGTCATAATTTTGGAAGATAAATTAGTCATTCCTCCCTGCACCCCTTGTTCTTAGATACCTGCAGTTCTCTATACCCCATTGCAACACTTACATATGATTTACACAGTAAAATTTGTTAGGTTTTATAGAAAATGTTAAAAAAAGTATGAATATATATAGAGAGAGAAGTATTTTTATGCTCCTGGCAAAACAGATATTTTGTCTATGATGTTGACATGTTATAATAATAATTACATATTTAGTCCTTATTCATATTTCAGACCATGTAACATTTTATTTAATGTACATAGCCCCTATGTAAAATTGGGATAACTATGTCTATTTTATGTATAGGAGTCTGTGACTTAAGAAAAAAAATTATTTGCTTAAGGTCAAACTAATAATTATTTGAGTTCTCATTGACTTTGAGATTAAATATCATTAGACTATAAACTATGACCTTGAAGCTATTTAAGTTATATCTGTACCAGGCAATAGAATATACATGCGCATACATTCGTACATACATACATATATACATTTATTTATCTTATGTTTTATTATCTAGCCATTATGTATATATATTTAATAATGGTTTAAAGAATTTTAGCTCTACACTATGTGAAAAATCTCATTGCTTTTAAATCTATGTTCTCTTTCTTTCAAAATATATATTTGAGTATATATGGAGATAAGTTATGAGGAGTACATAGGAGGGCATCTCTCCTGCCTTATGGGTCAAGAAAAACTTCCATTTAGTTGAAATCTAAGCTGAGTTTTTAAGAAAAAGCAAATAATTCAGTATTACTGGAGATTAGGCATATTGGATTAGAGGAAGGGCAAAACAGGAAGATAAATGTCCTTGTGTGCCCAACTAATCAGTTTGTATTTTGTCCTGAAGATAGTAAGAGACTTAACAGGAAGTGATTTGATCAGATATGCATTTTAGAAAGATCACCCCATCTGCCTGAGGAAGATGGGTTGGAGGGGAGCAAGACTAGATAGACACTTCAGGGAGGCTTTGGAGTAGGGATGGAAAATTATGTATGCATTTGGAAGACAGTGAATATGGAAAATTGATAGTAGATAGATTAGATAAAGGTGAGAGAGGAAAGGGGTAATCAAATTGCTTGCCACGTTTCTGGATTGGATATTTGGATAAAGAGCAATGTCAGTCACTGAGTTGGAGAACCTAGGAAGGGAAAATGAGTAGTTGAATTTTGGAAGTGTTCAGTTTGAGGTTACTAAGAAGTTATCATGTCCTGCAGGTCAGTTGAATATTTAAAGGTTTTGAGCTCAAGAAAAACTAGGCCAGAGCTGTCACTTTAGGATAGATCTGTGGAGATGGTAATGTGAGCCATGTAAGGAGGTGGGTTGAAGAAATGCCTGGAATATATAGTTGAGTAATTTTTTGAGAAATTATACACTGGAAAATACTGTAATTCATTTTTCCTGAATTTCTTAACCATTTCATATATAATTGACAACAAAGAACAGTGTCATCTTTCTAAGTAGGCCGTTAATCTAGATGTAAATATATATGTGTGTGTGTGTGTGTGTGTGTAATTGTTTTACAAACTATGAGGTCATTCAAAGAGTAACTGCTTGCTCAAGTACTTACTGGCATATTTCATTGACGAAGGGAGTTTAATAACTATGCTGACAAGATAGTGACTTTGGTTATAAATAAAAATAGAAAATATAAACAATCTGAAGTACTTTTTATAAAGCATATTCGGTATCTGGGATAAAGTACTGAAAAGCTCACTGGGATTCTTACAGTTTATTACTAAACCAAAATCTACTTTTGAGGGTGGAAGACCATGTGCTGTTTGGATCATTTTGTCTCTTGAACATCAATAATAGACATTCTGAATTAAAATGAGAGATTGATCCTTAGTGATCTGAACAGGAAATTCTTTTCTGCTTCCAGTTTTCCTCTAAAAAAAAAAAAAAAATCACTTAATCTCTGTGAATTTTGATTACCAGGAGATGTGTAAGGAATCGATATTAACTTTAAAAGCACTATATTAATTTATTTTTTTCCCCATAGGTATTTGATTCCAAACGCAGGAGATGCTACCAAAGCTATAAAACAACAGATTATGAAAGTTTTGGATGCTTTGGAAAGTTAATATAAAAGAAAAATATTTTAAAGGAAATTAAGACAACCAAGAGAAACATGGACATTTTCCTGACTGAATACTAACCCGAGACCTTTCATTTGCCTATGGGGGTGCTTGAATAGCAGGTCTAAGGAAATGTAAATTATTATAATCAACCTCTGAACAGTTAAAAAAAATAATTTTCCTTTGCATTTTTGCTTTTGTAAAATGATTTATTATAAAGGTCAGTTATTAAATGACTTCTAAGTAACTGATACTGTGCCCTCAAGGAGCAAGGGTGCAGAATGCAGTTCTGTTTTGAAGAGCTGTTTTAAGGGAACATGCATCACTTTCAGGTTTAAAAACAACCATACTCATAAATATTTGCAATGTCTTCACTGAAAATTAGAGATAGACTTAGAAGAAGAGGACCTTCCCCCTTATTTAGTTTTATTCACTAAGCAATATCAGAAACTAAAAAGTATTTACATAGGGTAATAATTAGCTCACTGTTTCTGTTCATCTTAAAGAGTGAAACATTTTAATGAAGTGGATGAAGATTCCAGCCAATTTACAAATGCAATCCAGCTAGTGAAATTTAAAACATCATTTTCTAAATCACCTTTGCACCATTAGCTAATAATTTGGACACTTAATGCTTCAGAAATATAATACTAACCTTCATCCTAATGGTTCCTAAGGAGCAATTAAAAGCATTATGATAAGTAAGTAGGCATGTTAAGATAAAATTAACATTTGGGGGCAGAATTTTATCTGTGAAAATGACATTGGTCTTTATTACAAGTGGAATACTTGATTTTGGATATTTTAGTACAAGTGTTGAGCATATATTGATTGGTCTTCATTGAGATTATGGTCTGTGACCACAATGACGTCCACTTAAAAGTCAAATCATCAGAGAGCTGCATAAACTTCAGTTGTTTTTATCATCACTTTCTAAAATTTTTCATCTTTTGGTATTGTGTTCTCTTATTAAAGTTGCAGTGGTTTCAAAATATTTTTCTTCTCTTAATATGACAAAACAAAAATGGTTTGCTTTATTTTGCAGCTTTCTCAATTAAATTTATTGAGGTCCATAATTGACACATGTGATGAGAGAAATCCAGGAATGTATTTGGGTTCTGGAATGACTTTTTGTAAAATCTTTTTGGAAATAGTAAGTCTAAGACAAATCTGCCATGTCTTAAAATGTAATGGATTATCTCTAAGGATTGACAGGAGAAACATTTAGATGTATTCTGATAACAGCCAGTTATTTTAATTTACTTAATGGAAATCAAGTGACTAAAAAAGGCAACATAATTCAAAAAATTTTATTCTGATATCTAAATAAAAACAATTGAGTGATTGAAGACATTTGCATGAAATTGCAGCTGGTGCAAATAAATACTTGATATTTATAACTCTACCCTATAATTGTTGTATTGCATTTTTTCCTTTTCTGGCACTTACTTGAGAAATGTCCTAAGGTCTGATTTTTGGCCCATTTCAACCATGGGACTTTTTTCATAATATTAATGTAAAGATGTTTGTGTTACTGTTTATAAATTACAATTGTAAATAAACCAGTACAGTTTGCTCAAACCTTTGTTCTTAATGAAAATGTCTCTCTTCATCTCTTTTGTAAATCTCTGTAGATGTCATAAACATTAGAAAATGGAGGCTTAGCCTTTTAACAGAATTTAAGTGTTCAGATTTTAGGTTTGTTAAGTATTAGATTTCTATTTCTGTTTATTTAGATGGAAAGGAGAAAAAGGTAATTTAAAGCTAATGTCATTAAATTCCAGATATAGTAAATGAATTACTACTTTGAACTACTTAACCTCTCAGAATTTTCGTTTCCTCATCTGAAATGGCACCTCAGTTATTAGTCATGAATACTAAATAAAAATATATTTCACTAGATGTGTAATAGAGGCTGTCTTACAAATACCACATGCTGGTTGGCTTAAACAACAAGAATAAATTATCTCAGAGTTTGGAAAGCAAAAGTCCAAAATCAAGATGTCTGCAAGGACATGCTATCTGCCATAATGTAGCATTCTGGTAATGGCAGTCCTCCATTCATCACATGGCAATCACGTCTCTGGCTTCTGGATTTTTCTGGTGTCAGTCTTCTGTTTCTGCATCGGAATTTCTTCTCTTTATAAGGCCTCCAGTCATACAGATTAAGGGCCAACCCTGATTCAATTTTTGCTCATCTAAATAGAATATAGATATATAGATACAGATATATAACAGGTTATATATAGATATATAACAGGTGAACCTGTTATTAAAATTTCAAAGGAAAAAATTTATGCTTTTTCTATTTTAATCCATAAGAAATATTCAGTAAAAAACAGAGCATTTTTGCATATTAATGGATGTGTGCCTTCTTGTGCTTTCCAAGCAAATCGGGTAAAAATCCCCAATTGCTTTATTTTCAATGAGATTTAATTGTAAAGTTACATTAAATATCTACAGAAAATAAATCCTCTCTCACACCCAATTCTATCTGAAAGTATTAATAGTGAAGACTCATGATGTTGTGTGAAAATGGTAACTCACAACAATATAGACAATTAAGAATTTTAATTCACAAATGTATATACATGCCTTGTGTAAGACAACTGTATGAAAATAGTCTCAAAAATAAAGACAATACTGGAGACACAAAGCAAGCCATTTTCCCTGATCTTGCATCCTATCACAGGGAAAATAAGTTTCTGATGCTTCATAAATACTCAAAACAGTTCAGATGTTCTTAGTACAATGCATTGTCTCTACAGACCCTTTAAAGCCTCCAGCATTTCAGGATGACCATTTTCAGCTTCAGAAGTTATGCCCTGTAATCAGTAATGCTTATTTATGTCCTGTCTTCTCTGAATCATGAGTTTTCTGTCCAGAGCCTTGGTGGTTAATTCTGATGCTAGCAAGTTCCTCTTTGGTGCAGTCAGAACCGGGGTAGCTGATTTCTTTACCACTCAGGGTGGTCATAAGCTGTCCAAGGGCTTTTTTAAAAAAAAAGATTACCCCACCACCACCACCACCATTTTGCTCTCGTCTGCTCTCTGTGTGTTCTTGAGGCTCTCAATGTCTTGCGCCACCTCAGCTCCCTGGTCTGCTGCGTCTTGTATTGTCTCTCCTCTGTGTCTCTTTGTTGCATCATCTTGCTGCGCCAGCTATCTGCGTGGCCCAGCACTCCGTGCGCGCCAGCTCACCATGCCGGCCAGCTTGCCTTTCACCAGGAGGCCCCAGGAATCAAACCCTAGACCTCCTATGTGGTAGGAGTCCAATCGCTTGAGCCACATCCGTTTCCTCCAAGGAATTTTAAGATGGCGTTGCCAGCACAAATATCCCACTTCTTGCTGTATGTCACATGGGCCTATAGTTGAGCTTTTTCCTGACTCTTCTCAGGCACGTCCAAGAGTGCGAAAACTTTATAACTAGCACCACAGGCAGGTAGAATTATAGTCTGGTTTCCAAATTTCTGAAGAGAAACTGGCTTGACCACCCCTAATGGGAGAGAAAGACATCCATCTTCGGGGTTTTCTATTAAGAAGTGCAGACTTTCACATACGAACCACCGTCTACCATTGCCCATGCTGTATACTCAGAAAATGGCTTATGGGTTACTACTAGTACAGGTTTGCCGTTCACAGCCACACACACCATAGTAGTGACATATTGGTGAAGGTCCTCTGTATATTCCTGTGGCACATCAAATGCACTTTCTGCTGGCACCTCTTTAGGGGAAGTTACTTCCTTCAGGATATCCTCAGGAATATTATGATCCCAAGATAACTTCTTGATCAGTTGCATATACATGTTCCTCATCTGCAAGCTGGGGAAGGTGGTCTTGAGCACGTAGATCATCTTGTGGTTGGACACATCGCCCCTGGTCATCTTATCTTTGGAGCCCTCCCGCATCTTAACCTCGGTCTTCTCATGCAGAGAGTTGCTCTCGCGGATGCACCACACCTCCTTGCCACCACGCACAGTCACCAGCAGCTCGAGCAGATCCACCGCGCCTGGCACACAGCCCAGGCCAAAGACGCTGAAGTGGCCAGCCAGGAAGCCCGGGTAGAGGTGATCAAGCACGCAGAACCCATTAGGCAGAACAAGGCTACGCAGGGCCACGACAGGATGAAGCCCATGGGGACCACGGGGCTGCCACCCTGCCGGTGCTCTTCGCTGCCAGGCGCCGCAGCCCGAATACCCTGTGGGCAGTGGAGGACCGGGCTTCTCCCCCTCAGCAAGTCCGACTTCCGTGTTTCACCCACGGCTGGAAATTGAAAGGGCATGTTTGGAAGTTTTAGTGTGCAAGATTTGCTCTTTTGTTAAATTCATTCCTAAATATTTTATTCTTTTTTTGATGTTTTAAATGAAATTTTCTTAATTTCATTTTCATACAGTTCATTTCTAGTGTATAGAAATACAAATGGTTTTTGTCTATTGATCTTGTATTCTGCAACCTTGCTGGTCTTATATTTGGCAACCTATTTTATGTATTCCTTAGGATTTTATTGCTACAAATTCATGTCATCTGTGAAGAGAGCTAGTTTTACTTCTTCCTTTCCAATTTGGATGCTTTTATTTCTTTTTCTTGCTTAATGGCCTTGGCTAAAACTTCCAGTGCAATGTTGAATAGAAGTGTGTTTTAGTCAGCCAAAAGGGTGCTGATGCAAAATACCGAAAATCTGTTGGCTTTTATAAAGGGTATTTATTTGGGGTAGAAGCCCACAGTTACCAGGCCATAAAGCATGTTACTTCCCTCACCAAAGTCCATTGCCATGTGTTGAGGCAAGATGGCTGCCGACATCTGCAAGGGTTCAGGCTTCCTGGGTTCCTCTCTTCCTGGGGCTTTCTTGTTTCCGGACTGAGCTCCTCTGTTATCTCCACAGGCAGCAATGTGATTTCTCTCAAAGAATGTGCTGCTCAGACTTTACTATTTTCTTTGCTTTCACTGAGTTTTTTTCCTAGTGGTTATGGCCTATGTTGCCATTTTCCACCCTCTGCACTATGGGTTCACTATGACCCCACATATGTGCACAAAGGTGGCAGGTGGCTTATGGGCCACTGGGCTGGTCTATTCTTTGATCCACACAAGGACTGTGTTCAGACTCCCCTTCACAGAACCCAATGTGATCCATCAATATTTCTGTGACGTTGCTCAAGTCTTGAGCATCTCATCTCAGGCTGTACAGCTTTCTGATACTTTGCCCTTGAAGTAAGTTTTGCCTTATCTGATTTATCATCTTATTCATCTCATATGTTAACATTTTCTTGACTGTACTCCCAATGCATTATGTGGAAGCCCAGAACAAAGCCTTATTAATCTGCTCTCCCCAAATAGCTACTTTTATTTTAGTAATCATTTTTGGATTGTTTGCTTGTTGGGGTCCCATATCAAATGAATCTACAATCCAAACCCTCTTCATGTCCATGTTCTATTCCATCATTCCCTCTTCCTAAACCCCATCATCTCTAGTCTACAGAACAAAGAGATAAAGAATGCTCAGGGTAGAATGTTTAATAGATATTTTTAGTTCCATAAAAGAAGTGTTTGGTTAGAAGTAATATTTCAATAATTGGAAGAAAATGGACATAAAATATGGCCTAAAACTTCATATAACATTTTAGTTTTGTGGTTGTTTTCATTAAAATGGTATGATATATAACTAAATTATCAGTAGTTAATGATTTGAAAGTCCTAAAAGAAAAAAAAACAAAACTGGCAACCAGGAATTCTAGAGAGACAAAACTATCCTTCAAGAATGGAGGAGAAATTAAGATATTGCCAGATAAACAAAAGCTGGGAGTGCATTACCAGCAGCCCTTCCCTATATGAAATGTTAAAGGGAGTGAGCCCTTCAGACTGAGATGAGACGACACTGGGCTGTAACTTGAAGCTATAAGAAGAAATAAGGAACACTGACAAAGATAAATATGTAGGTAAATATAAAAGTAAAATAAAGGTAAATATAGGGAAGAGGATGTGGCTTAAGCGATTGGGCTCCCATCTACCATATAGGTTGTCCAGGGTTCAATTCCTGGGGCCTCCTGGTGAAAAGCAAGCTAGCCCGAGTGGAGAGCTGGTCCATGTGAAGTGCTGGCCCACACAGGAGTGCTGGCCTGCGTGGAGAGCTGGCACAGCAAGATGATGCAAAAAAAAGAGACAGAAGAGAGACAATAAGAGATGCAGCAGACCAAGGAGCTGAGATGGTGCAAGAGATTGAGTGCCTTTCTCCATTCCAGAAGGTCCCAGGATCGGTTCCTGGTGCCACCTAAAGAGAAGACAAGCAGACACAAAAGAACACACAGAGAGCAGACAGTGAGCCCAAAAACAATGATGGGGGGCAGGGGGGTAATAAAATCTTTTTTTAAAAAACTATATAGGCGAATATAAAAGTACAATAAAAATGTAATTATTGTACTTTTGGCTTGTAACTTCTCTTTGTGATTTTAAGGCAAATATAAAAACTATATAACTCTATTAAGGGCATACAGAGTATAAAGATATAATCTGTGGCAGCAACAACATAAAAGGGGAGGCACAAAGATATGTATGAGCAGACTGTATAGTATTGAAACTAAGTTGGTATTATTCAAACTAGGTTGTTAAAAGTTTAAAGTGTTAATTGTAACCCCAAGGTAACCACTAGAAAATGACTGAAAAATACACAGAAAAGGGAAAAAGGGAATCTAAATAATTCACTATAAATAATCATCAAAATAAAAGGGCAGCAATATAGGAACTGACGAGCAAAGAACATACAAGATATACAGAAAAAAAAAAAAAAAGCTAAATGCCCGAAGTCTTACCTTATCAGTAATTACTTTAAATGTGAATGGAATAAATTTTCCAATTAAACAAGTTGGAGGAGTGGATTTAAAAACACGATCTGTCTATATGCTGTCTACTAGAGACTCACTTTAGTTACAAGGACACCAAGGGATTGAGAATAAAAGGACAGAAAAGATATTCTATGTAAATAGTAACCAAAAGAGAACTGGGGTGGCTATATTATTGTAAAAATGTTGAAAAATTTACAAGAAACAAAAGGTTCAATTCATCGAGAAAATATAATTATAAACATTTATACACCAAATAACAGAGTCCCCCAAAATATGAAGCAAACACTGACAGAATTGAAAGGAGAAGTAGACAGTTTTCCAATAATAGTTGCAGATTTCAATACCCCACTTTTATTAATTAATAGTACTAGCCAGATGATCAGGAAGGAAATAAAAGATATGAACAACACTATAAACCAACTAATCTAACGGACATTTAAAGACACTCCACTCAACGCGTAATACACATTCTTCTCAAGTGCACAAGGAACATTCTCTAGAATAAACCATATGTTAGGCCACAAAGCAAGTCAAATAGTTTTAAAAGACTGATCATACAAAATATCTTTCCCTAACAAAATGAAACTAGAAATCAAAAACAGAAGGAAAACTGGAAAATTCACAAATATGTGGAAATTAAATAAACATGGGTCAAAGAAGAAACACAGGGGAATTAGAAAATACCTTGAGACAAATGAAAACAAAAACACAACACAGCAAACCATAAGGGATGCAGTGAAAGCACTCCATGAAGGAAATTTATAGCTGTAAATGCCTACAATAAAAAGAAGAAAGACCACAAATCAATCACCTAAATTTACACCTTAAGGAACAAGAAAAAGAAGAGCAAATAAAACCAAAGTTAGAAGAAGAAAGTAAATACTAAACATTAGAGCAGATAAAAATGAAATAGAGAATAGAAAAATAGAAACAATGAAACCAAAAGTTGTTTCTTTGAGAAGATAAACAAAATTAATCAATCTTTAGCTAGCACGCTTAAGGAAAAAAGATAAGATGCAAATAACTAAAATCAGAAATGAAAGTGGGGACATTACTACAGATTATATAAAAAGAAAAAGGATTATAAGAGAATACTATGAAAATTGTACTACAAATTCCTACTAAACTGATAAAAGGAAAAAATAAACAATCTGAGTAGATCTATAAAAAGTAAAGAGATTGCATCAGTAATCATACACATCCCAGCAAAGAAAAGTACAGACCAGATGGCTTCACTGATGATTTCCACCAAACACTTGAAGGAGAATTAACACCAATTCTTTTCAAATCTTCTAAAGAATTGAAGAGGAAGGAATAGTTTCTAACTTACTCTGTGAGATAAGCTTTACTAAGATACCAAAGACATTACAAGAAAAGAAAACTACAGGCCAATATCCCTTGTGAATAGAGACACAAAACTTCAGTAGTTTATTAAAAGGACTAAACACTATGATGGAATGGGATTCATCCCTGGAATGAAATTTCAACATAAGAAAAAGTGATCAGTATATTATACCACATAAATAAAAGAAAGGAACAAAACCATATGATCATCTCAATTGATGCAGAAAAATGATTTGACAAAATTGAATATTCTTTCATGATAAAAAATAAACTAGGAATAGAAAGGATCTTCCTCGACATGACAAATGCTATATATTAAAAACCCACAGCTAACCTTATACTCAATGGTGAAAGACTGAAAAAATTTCCCCGAAGATCAGGAACAAGGCAAGGATGCCACTTGCACTACTGATATTCAGCACTTAGAGCAATTAGGCAAGAAAAAGAAATTAAGAGCATCCAAGTTTGAAAGAAAAAAGTAAATTTATCTCTCTATTTACAAATGACATGATCTTAGATGTAGAAAACTCTAAGAATCCACAAAAAACTGTTGAGCTAATAAACTGAGCAAAGTTGCAGGATACAAAATCAACATGCAAAAATCAGTTGAATTTCTA
>JAQZBX010102469.1:0-11159 GCA_029593785.1 Cabassous unicinctus | reverse complement strand
AAGAGGAGCACTTGAAACAGCTTGGGACGGCAAGAGTGCAGGCGTGCGGTGGGTAGTGGGTGAGGGTGGAAAGGGGTCCGAGGATGGGATTCACCCGTCAGGGGAGGGATACTCCTGGACACAGTTTTGAAAAGTTACAGAGAGGAGGGGGATTGGAGGACAGCGAGATGGAAGGCATGGAAACCGCCTAGAGGAATGCTGAAACAGCCCAGACAGGGAGGAAGAGGGCCTGAATTAAGGAGCGGGTGTCGCAGGAGAAGAAACAGACTCTCAGGAAGGATTTAAAAGGTGAGCCAGCATGTTGGTGGTTGATTAGCTGTACCTGGGAGAAAGAAGGATCCGGAATGGCGTTTCACCACCGAGCTCCTTGATGTGCTCCTGCACCGCTGCTCCCTCCAGCCCTCCACGATCCATTTAACTAGCATTTATCGACGTCTGTTACATGCAGTGTCCACTAAACAGAAGATGCACATTCATCTCTCTGTCGTTTATTTAACGGCACCTTCTCGGCATCAGGTGCTGCTCTAGACTCAGAATCTCACAGTGAACAAAACAGAAAACAATCTGTTGAAATGAGCCCGGAAAGTGGAGCCAATGTTTCCATAAGCACGGCTGTTTCCTGTGGAAGGCTCGCCCAGTCCGGCACCACAGGAGAAGCACATCTCTCAGCGAGGAGGTGATTTATTGCAGGGGCACAAGCACTGAACTGGGGGGGTCTTCCCCAAACCATTGCAAAGTGATAAGGGGAACCAGGGTTTTCACAGGCAAAAGGAGCGGGGTCGATGCCAGGGGTCGTGTGTGGAGGGTACGTGTAATTTCTCGCCCTGCTTTTCTCAAGCACATTCAACTTGTCCTTGCTTTCAGTGGCCAAGAAACCACAGTTTAGCTATTCCTGTGCAGCCAACCATTCTAGGATGTTCAGCTTTTTTTTTTTTTTTCCTCTAAGAAAAGTTAAAGATTTATACCATTCTGTCTGATTTTGCTTTGAGATGTTCTCTTATTCCTGTAAATAAACTGAGAAGGTCTCGTTAATATCCTTCAGGAAACTAAATGCAAAGAGTAAAACTTCTAAAATTAGAGGAATAGAAAACCAGCTCAATTGTTTTAGAATTTTCAGAGCTGCTTAAGTGAAGAAATTTTTAGTAAGCACATTTTCCAGTTATCAGCAAGAAATTCCTCTTACTGAGCTGGCACACGGCAGAGAAGCCAGCCTCTGAGCAGGGAAGGGTTTTGTAGGCGTATGAGAAGGAATGAGTCTGAGAACAGGGAGTAGAAATTCTGACAGTAGAAACCAGAGCTGAGTTTCAAAAACTCTGGTGTTCAAGTTTTAGCAGCACAGGATCTTGGTGAACAAAAGGACTGCTGCGTTTTCCCTGAAAAAGGTACAAATGGTCATCTCTTAGTAACTCAACTTTAACTCAGGGCCAGGTAGAATGGAAAAAGTGTGTGCGACCAGGGAAATTCAAGGCGGTTCTGGAAAGTACAGGCCTTAAGCTCTTGCCCTCATGCAGCTGACATCCAGTTGGGGAAATAGGCACTAAACAAAAGCAGTGAATTGTAGAGTATATTAGAAGGTGATAAGGGTCATGGGGAGAAATATGTAAAACAGGGAGTGGGAATCGGGGACACGGGGTGTGTGTGTGATTTTAAACGGTCACGGAAGGGCTCACTGGGACAGTGACAGATGAAAACAAAATAGGGCCTGCCCTCAAGGAGCTCGTGCCCCGGGCGAGTCCGAGCCGCGCAGAGCGGGCGTGTTAGTGGAAGGCACTGGGCCCTGGGGGCTCACGCGCGGGTACCCATACCAGCTGGGGAGTGTGGGGGTCGTCAGGAGAGCGTCTCAGGCGAGGTGCCGCGTCAGCACGGCCAGAAAGTTGAGTCAGAGTTAAGTAAGTGGAGTAAGATAAAGGACGTGAAGGACTTTGCAGCAGAAGAAGGGACAGCGCACGCCAAGGACCAAAGAGGACTTCCGGCCATCGGCATCACTGGCCAGCAGGTGTGTGGAGGGCGACAAGGAAGGGGGCCTGGGTGGGGGGCGGGCCTTGGACATGACCTCAGGGAGCCTGGATTTCAGACTGAAGGGATGTGTGTGTGTGTTTGTGTAGACATGTGAGTGTGTGGTATGAGTACAGTGTGTGCAGTGTGTGCACATGTGAGCATGCATGTGTGTGCATGTATGCATGTGGTACATGTATAGTGTGCACATTTGTACATGGATAGTGTGTGCATGTGTGAAGTGTATATGAGTGCATGTGTGTGTACATATGTGTGTGGGGTACACATGTAGTGTGTGCATGTGTGTGCATGCTTGTGTCTCTACACTGTGTGGTTCATGTGCACAGCGTGTGCTTGTGTGTGCATGTGTGTGGCGTGTGCATGTGTGCTTGGGGGTGTGTGCATGCATGTGTGTGCCCTGTGTGTTGGGAAAGGGGAGAGTTACTGAAAGATTTTACCCCCTGGGAAAGAATCTCAGAAAACAGCTGGACTGCGTTAGAGCACCAGCCTGGCATCGGGCTGACGATGGGTTCGAGCCACCAGGGGCTGGTAGGGGACTCAGGCGGCGGGAGGCGCAGGGGGATCCGGCTCCCCTAGGCGGGCTCCCCTCCCCTGGGTTCCCGCAGCTGCCCCCGCTAGAGCCCGCCCTGCTCCACCTCGGGACCGCGGCCCTTGTCCTCCAGGTGCCTCTGGGGAGTCACGGCCCCCAGACGGCATCGCTCCCCTGCGCGGCTGCTCAGCTCGGAGCAACGCAGGAGGACACAAAAGTGCCCGGGAGCTCAGCGGGACAGCCCGCCGGCGGCCTCAGAAGCGTGCTGTGCTGTGGAAAGGCCCCAAGGAGCTGGGCAGGCTCCTGGAGAGGCGGGGCCTGCAGGGTGAGTAGGTGGTCGCCGGCCAGCAGAGGCCGCGGTCACGCCTGGCAGCTCAGGGCAGCAGAGCATGCCCAGGCCGCTGGGGGTGCAGCTCAGGCCCCCGCCTCTAGGTCTGTTACCCAAACTCAGGCTTCTGATTCCGCAGGAAGGAAATGATCTCATCCCGAAGGCAGAGACATAAGTAATCAGAGGAAGCCGAAAATATCAATTATTTCTGGTTCTTCTGTTAATGTATAATTAACATTTAGAATAAAAGTCCATGGGAAGCTAATTCTAATATTCGAAATGAAAAGCTCAGAAGGGTCTGCGTCCTCTGAAATCCTCTGTGGAGCAAGGCTTTGAGAGTGAAAGGCTCCCAGGTCCCCTTTCTGTCCATATCAGCTGGGCCTTCCTATGTGAGTCCAACGTTTTAAAACAGGCACTAAACACAAGAAGCCCTGACACGGTGGCAGCTTGAGAGCTCAGTTTAGCTTTAGGTAGCGGATGACAAAGAACTTGGGAATGACCGAATCGTAAAGATTTTTTATGCATGTGCTCCCCCCGACTCCCTTCCCAACTGCGCGCGTCTGATGAGAGACGCCAGAAGCAAACATTAAACTTTCCTTATCACTGAGGTTGTAGCAGCTTCTCTCTGACTCAACCAGTTACAGATTTGCCCTGGCTAAAGACCTGAGACTTGAGAGCCGGGTTTGCAGAAAGAATTTATTGCCTGGGTCCTTAGCTGCTGCCGATCAGCCAGAGATTATCCCTTGAGGCCTCAAAGCAAAAAGGCAAACTCCTGCTCCACAATCAATGGCCCGTAAGTGTTTATTCTCTAGGTTACCAGGGAAAATAGAAAGAAACCTAAGGTCTATTACCAAGGAAGACTCAGAGAGAGAATGAAGTGTTCCTCCTTCTCCACTGTGCCCTGCCTCCACAATCACCTGGCTCTGATCCGGCCAGGGCAGGAAGAGAGCATCCAGCAGGGCTGGGGCTGGAAAGGCCTGGAGAGGGGGCTTAACCTGGCCTTGGAGGGCGGAGACGGAGAAGGGAGGGAGGTGGGCAGCCTCTGGCCCGGGAACGGGGTGAGGACCGGGCAGGCAGTGCCAACCCGTTCAGAAAGGAGATGGTTCTAAGGATGGAGCCAAATTCTCAAGGGCTCAGGAGCTGTGCCAAGGAGCTGAGCCTCAGTGAAGGCAGCTGGGCCATCCCAGGCTCCCGAGCAGGCCTTCAAGGTGGTGGAAATGTGTGTGTTGGGAAGTCTTATGGGGCAGTGTGGTTCAGAATGGATTACACACGTCAGTTTGGGGATTGCGGCAGTTATCCAGTTGGCCATGTGGTGACCTTGAGGAGAGTATTGAGTGGGGCGTGGGGGGTGAGGTTTGGAGAAAATCGGCATCTGATTAGGAATCTGGAAAAATAGCTAGACAGGTTTGTCCAGGGAGCAATCTGGGAAGATGCTGGCGTTCCGTGGCCTGGAGGAGCTTTGCGTTCTGGCCAGTGGAAGGCGAGGCAGGGAGAGAGACAGAAGTTAATGTCTGTGGAAAGGCAGACCTTCCGCGCCAGAGAAGACCCGTTCCTGGGGAAGGGGCATGGCTGGCACTGCAGTGACAGGACCACGTGGCTTAGGCTCAGCTAATCTGGGGGCGGCATGCAGAGAAAACCAATGGAAAGGACAGACCCTCCCAAGCGATTTCCACGTTCTCTGCACTTCACATTTCTTTCGATGTGGCCATAAGATTATAGGGCTGTAAGATTATTTCTTTCTGGGCGTTTCTTAACAGTTTCTCTCTTTTCTGACTATGAGCTCTAAACTCACCCTTTCGATAAGCACCAAGTTAGAAGAGGAAATTTTCACTTTTCATTTGTATGCATTTCATCATTTATTTATCCATGAATGTATCTTATATTATAGGAGTGTGGGAATATTCATAGTATTTACAAATCATCTCATTTCCACAATGCTAAACAATTTCCTTTTCCAAGCATAATATTAAACTAACCATGGAAAACATGCCACTCATGGTTAAAAATCAGACGTCTGTTTTAGCACATCTACTACAAAATTTGGTGATGACCAAAACATTCAACGCAGTTTATGGGACGGACTTTTTAAAACAAAACCTTCTCACTGTAAAATTAAGGGGCAGTGGTGACCTCTATTTTGGTAACGCCCTTCCCTTCATGTGAGTCCATCATCTTGTCTGCAAACATCTGAGTGTTCTCTGTGCTAAGCGCTGGGCCAGGGGTGGCTACTCTGCTTTCAAAGAAAGGAACCCTTCTCTTGTCCAAGGCTGATCGGCCACCTGCAAGCTGACCATGTCCTCCCGTCTTCCCTGGGAGCTCACTCCTTCACTCAGTCGTTCAACAAACATTTCTGAGACTCTATACACTACTCTAGACCTGGGGGAAAGGCGTGAAAATGACAACCTTGGCCTTGCGGTGCTGGATGGACCCTGCCCTTTGTGGTCCAGTTCTACTCGCCACCCCCCGGCTGCTCCTCAGCCACAGCACAACCCAGGGCCTCTCGTCTAAAAGTCGAACGAAAAGCCACCTCCTTCGACAGCCGCCTCGGCTTGGCAGTCTGGACTTTGTGACACCGTTTTCTCTCGCTTCCCTTTCTGCATTTCCTCTTCCTTTGGTGCATCCCTCCTCTGAGTGACTCTTTAAGTGCTAGGGTTTCCCCCCAAAGCCTGGGCCTCCGCCTCTTCCCATCTGCAGCTGTACACCGTCCCTGGTGTTCTCCCTGACACTGCAGCCCTGGCTCCCTGAGCTCCAGACCCTGTTTCCAGGGGTCTCAGGAACGGCTCACAGAGACGTCCAAATGGGTATCTCCGAACCAGCCCACCCTCCTTCCCACCCTCCTGTTTCTTGTCTCCGTGTCAACAGCGTCAGCCAATCCAGCTCGTGCTCATGGCTCCTCTGGCTGCGCAGCCATCTCCGTGTAGCTGTGCCGTGTCACCAGCCGCGGGTCCTTGGGGAGGCCCTCTCTGCCCCTCCTTCTCTGATGGAGCTAATAACCTGAGCACATGGGGTTAGGGTTTAATGAAGCCTGTTGGTCAGGAGGGACCCCTGCAGGTGCCAGCCCTCTGCGGTCCGGGGTTGGGGTCTCCATGGCTGGTGGCTGCAGGGGTCCTGCTCAGCCGCCCTCAGCCCTCCACGCTGAGGACAGGCAGCCCCTGGGGTGGGAGCCAGAGGTCGCAGGTCCTCCCGGAGGTGGGCTGGCTCGGCAAGCAAGAGCACATGCTGGGGCAGAAGGGGAGGATGTGCCACAGGCCCCGTGTCCACGGGGGTGGCTTCGTCCCACCAGGCCCACACACCCCGTCCTGAGTGCAGCAGGTGCCTGGGGGTCCCAGGGAGCGCACGGGTGCCGCTGTGCCCCTGCCGCGGATGCTCATTTGCTGCCTTTCTTGCTTTTTACCTTCTCCTCCTTCTCCTCCCCACCGCAGTGCCTGTGGGAGCAGCCTGAGGACAGGCCTGTTCTGTCCTTATTTTCGAAGCTGAGCAATTGTTCAGGGAGTCACGGAACTCATAGAGCAGGGATGTAAACTATTTAAACTTTTTTGAGGCTGCCCGCTTTCGGCTCTGCATTCATACTGCAGGGAGGTACAAGGAAGTAAGCACGTAGCCCCACAGAGTGACTGCAGCCAGGAGTCAGCATGGACTCTGCAAGCGTGCTTTCACCCGGATTGGGAGCGGCCGTCCGTGTAAGCTGCACTGGTGTGCTCATAGCACAACGTGCAGCCACATTCCTCATAGTCAGCAAAATCCCCATTCCGCGCGCTGTCAGCCAAAGGAGCTCACGTCCTTAATTTTAGTGGAGTCTTATGTTTTCATCAAATTTGTATTACCTCGGACGCTAAGGTGTAAGTTATTTTTGGTAAAAATACCCTCTTTATCCTGTGGGGGGAACGGGAGCACTGCGTCCCCGAGCACTTCCTTCCACGCCATCAGGAGCTGTGGGTTGTGCACGGCTCGCCCTGAGTGCAGGAATGGCTCCGGGACTGCAGCTGATAAGCAGGTAGCTTTCTGGCTATGGCGAGGTCTGCTCAGTGCTTTCCTGACTTACCTGGAGTGGCTAATTGTGCTCAGGCTGCTTTGAGTAAAAAGATCTAATGCACTTATGGAGGCAGGTTGCAGCCTGCTAGGTGCAAAGATATAGTATAGCTGGGGCTGTAGAAGGAGAGAGGGAGAGAGTGGGGCAGGGAGGGGGGAAAGGGGAGAGAAAGAGAGGGAGGGAGAGGAAGAGGGAAAGAGAGGGAGAGAGCGAGAGGGAGGGAGGGAAAGAGGAGGAGAGGAGAGAGGAGGGGGCAGGTACTTGGAGCGTGTGGGTGGGAGTGAAAGGGCGGCAGGGAAGGCTGGCGGAGTGGCAGGAGATGGCGGCAGAGGACAGTGCCAGAAGGCCTTGCAGCCACGTGTAGAAATTTTAGCTTTATTCTGAGCCCAATGGAAAGCCACTGAGGAACAGTGAAGGGTGGATTTGCATTTCAGAAAGACTGCTTTGGCTGCGATTGGAGATTGGACGGGGGGACAAGAGTGGGCACTGGAAACCATGGAGGATGTAGCCAGGGCTCTGAGAGAGGGCAGAAGCGGGTCGCTGCAAGGCCTCCCTGGAGGTCGGCTGGGTTTGTGATCGTTTGAACGTAGGTGAGTCCAGTCGGACACCCGAGGGGGCCAGCAGGCAGGAAGGGGAGGCATTTCCTCTGGAAGCGCTGAGCGTGGGGCCGGCAGGAGGCGGTTGAACTGACCGCGTGCTGAGAGTCACCAGACCCCAGATGGAAACGAGTCATTGGAGCTGACGTGGCCGAGGACAACTGTCAGAGGAACTCGGACACTTGAAGGAGAGTCAGGGGAAAGATGCGAAGAAAGAGATTCAGAAGGAGCAGCCAGAGGAAAGCCGGGGGAAATGGGGTCTTAGAAGCCAAGGGGGGAGAGAGCCCCAAGGGGGGCAGGCTCAGCAGTGTTGGCTGCAGGGGGTCCAGGCAAGGGCGGCCGGAGCCATGGCCATGGCAGTTAGAACAGAAGAGTTGTCGTGACCATCAAAGACTGTGCACATGTGCATGTATGTGCATGTGTGCATGCGTGTGTGCATGTATGCGCATGCGGACGGACGTGTGCATGTGTGTGCACGTGTGCGTGTGTGCACATATATGTGCGTGTGCACAGAAACCAGACTGCTGAGGTTGAGGAGTGAGTGGGAGCTGAGGCGGGGGAAGGAGACCCGGAGGCGGCTTTGACCCCAGCCTGGGCGCCTGGACCAGCCTCCGTGGGTGGCGATTTCTCCCGGCAGCTGCTCTGCCGGCTCCGGCTGCCGTGCTGGCCTGCTCCCGAGCCACGCTGTGGGAGCTTCCCCTCCTCCTCTCTCTTCCCCAACTCAAGGCAGGGCCAGGGAGAGTAAAGAGTGCTCGTAGGACGCTGGCGTCTTTGAAACTGCTGCTCCTCTCATAGGACGGATGTTCCTTGGATAAGTCACTGTCTCAAATCTGAGATGCTCAAACCGGCATTAACGCAGAAAGAGTGATTCAAGACCAGAGGGAAGCATTGCCACGTATTTCAGTCCTGTTTTGGGACAGAAGTGGTGCTCTGAGTAAGAACATGCCCTTCCGTCTCCACGACACGGGTGGTGCTGAACGTTTTTGAAAAGCCCCTCAGAGAGCCGGCTCTGTCGCTCATTTCCTGAGTGCTCTTCCTGCTTCCATGCCCTCTCGTCGCCGTGTGACTGAGAGTCAGGTCCCGTGGAGAAACTCTGTAGACTGGATTCCACGTCTCCAGAAATGGCTGCGCTGGCGTTTCAGGTCTGGAGGGTTTGGCATAGCCCAGGGTGCCCAGGAGTGGCGCTGAGGTGCTGCTGACTGGCACGGGGGCGCTTGCAGGGGTGCCCCTGGGGCGCGGAGGAGGCCAGTGGCACCCCGCTGGAGAAGAGCAAGCCTTGGGGTGAAGCACGGCTTCAGGAAGGGGTGTAGGGTTATTCCCACTGTTTGGAGGAGGCCCGGAGCAGGAGGCAGCAAACTCTCGAAAGGGAAAAAAGAACCGAGGCAGAACTGTGGCTTTCGTTCAGCCTCGCGAGCAGTGTGGCATCAGTCGTCTGCTGGGGTCACCGAAGCAGAGGGTGCAAATAAGCGTGAAGCCCTGCGCTGTTTATCTGCAAGCGCCGGCCGAGCGGCGAAAGCGCAGGCAGAGGGGTCTGGCGTCTCTAGGAAACCAAACGGACGGGAGCCAACAAGACCCTCGTTGCTGTTCAGCAGTTTTTTGGGTTCTTCGGCTTTTCATCGCGTTCCTCGTGTCCTCGTGGACATTCCATGACGTAAGGCCCACGCTGCTTCGTCAAGCGCAGGGACCCGAGCTGTGGCTGCGCATCCTCCGGCCTGACGCGACAGACGCTTTGGGAAGGTCCCAGAGGCGCTCCGGCCCAGGGTTCTGCCGGGTTTTCAGAGGGTGCCGGGGAGAATCACTGGGACTTCCCCGCGAGTCTCTTCTCCTCGTGGGCTTGGGGGGTTCTGGAGCCATCCTTCTCTGCAAGCTTTGTCTGTCTTTCACGCCTCATTTGTTCTAGAAACATCACTGAGCCATCCTGTGCACCAAGACTGAAAAAGGAGGCCCTTACAGTTTGCAAAGCACTTTCATATGAATTACGACCTCGACTTCGAGAGAAATCCACAGGGCAAATGGCCGTGCCTCTCTCCCGCTTCTGGGGGCTCGGCACCCACCCTTCACCTCCTGCAGGTGTGAGTCCACCACCCCGGCTGGCCCCATGCCCCCGCTGGAAGAGCAATTTTGTCATCCTGGGGTCATCAGCAGGAAACAGCCTCACACCAAGAGACAGAGGCAGGGGGGGTGGTGGGAAAGAGAGAGGCCAGGCATGCAGGGCACTTGTCCTGGATCTTGGGTTTTAGGTCCCCTCTCCCCTAAAAGCACTGAATGGGGTATCGAGGTAGAGGTTCTGGGGTGGGACTCAGGCACGAGGTCACCAGGAATCAAGATGCTGCACCAGGGGTGGGGGGATGAAGACCTTTGGGGGGTGGTCCTGGCTGGCCCCTCCCCTGTGCTCCTTATAGGAGCAGGGGGTCTTTGGGGGGTGGTCCTGGCTGGCCCCTCCCCTGTGCTCCTTATAGCAGCAGGGGGCCTTTGGGGGTGCTCCTGGCTGGCCCCTCCCCTGTGCTCCTTATAGCAGCAGGGGGCCTTTGGGGGGTGCTCCCTGCTGGCCCCTCCCCTGTGCCTCTCGTGCTAACAGTATGCAAGGCCTTGTAGCCCCGCTCCCACCCTAAGCCCCCTTAGCCCTCCAGCCCTGGACTGGCTGTTGCTAGTGGAATGCCTTCTTCAGCCCTGTCCACGTGGCAAACGCTGGTTCAAGTGTCTCAGCTTGGGGAAAAGGCATCTTCCTCTCTTTGTCGGCTGGGCCTTATGCGCACTTCCATCGAGATGATCTACAGCTAGAAAGTTCTACAAGCAGATTATTACCACTTCTAGCCCATTCAGCTGAGGCTGGGTTGGCACGACTCCAGAGTATGCATTCATTTCAACTAGGTGAAACAAATCTTCAGAACATTTGCTACTGGATACCAAAAACCAATTGTTAATAGCATTTTTAATTTTTCTACCAACTGTATTCTTAGCATTTACCCTCCGTGTGAGCACCTTGATTGATGGGGCAGAGTTCTGAGAGTTCAATTAAGTGTGAGGAATCACTGTTTCTTTTTTTTCCAGGTACATCTGTGAAAGCTGTGTGTTGTGCTTTTTTTCTTTTTTTTACCAGGAGGTCCCAGGGATCAAACCCAGGTCCCTCCATATGGGAGACGGACGCCCAACCATTTGAGCCATATCTACACCCTGTTGTGCTTTTTTCAACTTTTTATTTTGAAATAATTTCAAACTTACAGGATAGTTGCAAAAGTAATACGAAACCTATACAGAGAGCTCCAGCATACCTCCACCCAATACCCAGATCCACCAGCTTTGAACATTTTGCCATATGTGCCAGAATGTTCATTCCTCTGTCCGTTCATCCATCCATCCATCCATCCTTCCATTCATCCATCCTTCTGTCCATCCATCCATCCTTCTGTCTGTCCATCCATCTGTCCTTCTGTCCATCCATCCATCCATCCATCCATCCATCCATCCATCCATCTTTCTATCCATTTGTACTTCTGTCCGTCCATCCATCCATCCTTCCATCCATCATTCCATCCATCCTTCCATCCATCCATCCATCTTTCTGTCTGCCTGTCCATCCATTCATCTATCCGTCTGTCCATCCATCTGTCCGTCCGTCCATCCATCCATCCATCCATCCATCCATCCATCCATCCATCC
>JAQZBX010102468.1:0-11154 GCA_029593785.1 Cabassous unicinctus | reverse complement strand
TACCATATGAGAGGCCCCGGGTTCGCTTCCAGGCGCCTCCTTGTGAGGGCAGGCCGGCTTGCGCGGCGCCGTGGGCTGATGCGGCAAGACCTCACAGCAAGGGGGAGATAAGCAGACACAGAGAAGACACGCAGCGAATGGACACAGCAGCACAAGCAGCAAGGGGGGGATAAATAAAATAAAAATTAAAAAAACAAAACAAAACAAAAAAAACTGGTAGACAAAGTAAGCATCAAGTATGCTTGCTTACATCAAATATACTAGCTCTTATTATAGTCCTAAAATTCTTGGATCATAAATTATTAATTTTTGGTTATTATAAAGACCTTGTTTATGAATTTTAAAAAGTAATACATAATGAAAAAAAAATATACACTATTCTAACATTAATGGAAATAAGAAAGGAATGTTGCACATAACCCTCTAAATAGATTAAAATATGCACACAATTTTCTAGAAATATGACAGTATAGATATCAATATTAGGTATTATTTTAAGCATTTTGTTCAAGTTGGTTAGTCATCATAATACTTATTAATTGGCATCAAGTTATGTAATAAAATACTTAGCTTTCCCCAACATTTTAGTTTCCAATTTTTCTGTTCTAAATAATACTGGCATTAATGTTTGTGCTTACAGATTTTTTTTTTTAAAAGATTTATTTATTTATTTATCCCCCCCTTGCTGCTTGTGCTCACTGTATCCATTTACTTTGCATTTTCGTGTGTCTGTCTGTCTCCCTTTTGTTGGGTCATCTTGCTGCACAAGCTCACTGCCATGCAGGCCGACTTGCCTTCACCAGGAGGCCCTGGGAATTGAACCTGGGGCCTCCCATATGGTAAACTGGAGCCCAAACAATTGAGCCACAGCCGCTTCCCATGTGCTTATAAGATTTCTGTTGAACTTAAAATATAATTCTAGTCTGATCTTTTTTTTTTTTCTCCCTACTTTGAGATCTAGAATTTCTGTATAAGGAGATCGATTTTTAATCCAAATAATAGCATAATTTAATGAAATCTTAAGATCCTTGATAACTTTATGAGAAATAAATTATGATCACATTTCTTTACTATGAGTCCTAAGGTTAGTGAAAAGAGGTTTTAGATACTAAATTATACAGTAGAATACGATTGGTCTGGCAGAGATGTGAAAGAACAAATTGGGTCAGGTTGGGGCTAAATGTTAAAAGAATACTGTCTGTGTTGTCAAATCTAACTATAGCTAAGACCTAAATTCTCACAATGCCTGATGATGTAGGACATTGCAACAGCTTTGAATGTCACACAGCTATTAGCCAGGATACTTATTTTTCACCTAAATAGTTCTATTAAAAAATTACTCTATCCAGTGTCATTAGAATAATAAAGTTGACATGATGAGTGTTTAAAAAAAATTACTCTATTAAATGCATCTATATTATTGGTAGAGAACCAAGCACTTTTAAAGTCAAGGGTCTATAGTTAGATATATATACACCCAATGTTCATAGCAGCATTATTCACAACAGCCAAAAGATGGAAGCAACCCAAATGCCCATTAACTGATGATTAGATAAAATGTGGATGGAATATTATTTAGCTGTAAATAGGAATGAAGTACTTATGCATGTTACAAACACAGGTGAACCTTGAAGACAAGTTAAGTGAAATATGTCAGATACAAAAGGGCAGATACATGATTCCACTTATGTGAAATAGCTAGAATATGCACATTAAAAGAGACAGAAAATAAGAGTACACGTTACTCTTGTGGAGGGTAGAAAGGAGAGGGAATGGGGAGTGAATGCATAATGGGTGCAGGGTTTCTGTTTGGTGTTATGGGAAAGTTTTTGTAAATGGATGGTGGTGAGGGTAGCACAACATTGTGAATATGATTAATCCCACTGAATCGTATGCTTGGAAGTGGTTGTAATGGGAAAATTCATGAGGTATATGTTTCCACATTTAAAAAAGAGTCTAAAGAGACAGTTACTGGGGGCGGATGTGGCTCAAGTGGTTGGGCGTCCGTCTGCCATATGGAGGGACCTGGGTTTGCTCCCCAGGACCTCCCGGTAAAATAAAAACATATATACAGAAGGCGCATGGGCTGCCAGGCTCTGTGTGCCGGTGAGCCACCAGGCCCCGGGAGCCAGGCAGCAAGATGATGACGTAACAGGAGAGACGCAGGGGAGAGACAAGACGAGATGCTCCAAAAACCAGGAACCAAGGTGGTGCTGGTGGCAGAACACCTCTCTCCTACATCGGAAGTCTCCAGGATCGAATCCTGGTGAAGACTGGAAGAGGAGGATGAAAAGAGATGGCAGGAAACAGACACAGAGAATTGCCCAGCAAATGGACACACACACACACACACACACACACACAAAACCAAACAGCAAAAACGGCACACACACACAAAACAAAACAGCAAAAACGGGGAAGGGGGGTTTAAAATGGATAAAGTAAAATAAATAAATCTTTAAAAAAAAAAAAAAGAGACAGTTACTATTAAATGCAATACATGATCCTGGACTGGATCTAATAATGGAAGAGAAAATTCCCAAAAGGACATTACTGGGATAACTAAAATAATGGAATATAGACTATGTGCTTTATGTCAGTGTTAAATATCTTGAACTCAATAACTGTACTTAATGAGGTTATATAAGTGACTATCCTTGCTCTTATGAAATATACATGGAAGTATTAAGTGTTCAAGGGGTATGAGGTGTGCAACCTACTCTCACATGATTAAAAAATAGATATACAAAGAGAATTACATAACAAATGTAGCACAATGTTAAAAGTTGGTAAATCTGGGTATCTGGGAAGGCAGTATAAGGTTCTCTGTATTGGTCATAAATTATTTTTGCAACTGTCTTTTAAGTTTGAAATTATTTCAAAATAAATAGTTGAAGCAAAAACAAAAAGAAAACCAGGCGTTACTGCCTCCCTTAACCATACCAGGCCTCATGGAGACACTGGGAAACAGGCATCAACCAGGACTTACCCAGGCAAACCAGGACATATGGTAACCCTAGTTAGGCTACATTTCTCTACTTGTGAATTATAGTCTCTTTTGCCAACACTTCCTGTCTCAAGAGATCTCTGACCAAAAGAAGCTTACTATACAGCATGGAAGAAAGCGAATCAGAGATGCTAGCCAGTTAAAGGGAAAATTTAGTATCTAAGTGCCAGATGTTAAAAAGGTCAGGAGAAATGGATACTCTGGCATTTGGTATTCACAGCAAATCCTTAAAACACTGTCATGAATTTAAAAATAAATGACACAGAATATCATGATGATTTGAACTTACTTCTCTAGTTGAGGATTTGTGTAAAGAATATACTGCTGTTCTTGCCATTTCCAGAGCAGTCTTCAGAAAAGCCATATCTGTCCCTGTGAAGAGTAGAAAAAAGCTGTTTACATTTATATGCCTGTTTCCAAAATAGAAGATTTAATGAATAACAAGCATTTAGAAACATGTTTTCCAAACTCCAAAATAACTACTTAAAATTCTTTCTGCAACAAGACAGAGTGCAAATAAAATATCAAAATATTCTTTTGAATTACACTGTCTTGGTTAAATGAGGCTAAAGTAATGACTTTCAAAGAGGGGAAAAGGAAACAGGAAGAACACTAATCACAATCATCTAGGGAGGCTTTTTAAACAATGTGTGTCCTTTCTTCCACCACACACAAAATTAATAGCAACAGTGAATCACTATTATTGATGGGCACATATTAAAACCCTTGGGTGTGTTAAGGCTTTAAAAACGGTTCTAAAATTTTGTATAAAATCCTTTATAGTTTCATAATCATTCATAAGGGTTAGGCAAATCATTTTTGAAAGCAAATGGAGTATAATAAAAATTTTACTGCAAAATTTGGAAAACTAGACTTAAGATAGGAAAAGTCAATTCTCTAGCTGCGCATTAAACAAACTGAAATTGAAATTGTAATTACTATCCAGGTAAGAGACTAGCTTACTTAATGAATAGTTATAAAAATTACTTAACCCAAACAATCATAAAATGTTTTTTAAAAACTTGCTTTTGTACAAATACTGGTATACCTGATTGTTGTTACTAACCTTTATTATTTTTTGTTCCAAAGGGAGGATTCATAATTACTGTATCAAATGATTTGGACATTTTGTTAGATAATGAGCACACATCACTTAGAACCATGTCAATATTTGTTAATTCAAATTCTTCGACATTCCTATTAAATATTTCCAATGCATCTTCATCTATATCAAATCCAACACACAATCTATAAATAAAAACACATACAAAGAGGGGCTACTTTTATATCCTACGTTAAAACAACAACAATAATAATACCTGGTTTACCATATATACATTTTTAACCCAATTAGCAAAATAATTAAGAGTTGGTGAGTGTTGCTCTTCAATACATGATAGCCCATCCTGGCAAGGGGTTGGAAGCGGGTTCTTTATAACAGGGAGGCAAATGCTGCTGTTACCATTTTTGTTGTTTGCTTTCATCTTCTGTCCATTCCAAATGTACTCAGTATAAGATTCTTGCTCACCCCTCATCTCATACTGTAGAGTACCATAAATATTCAGTTGATCCTACTTATGCTTATTAAAGCCATCCCATACCCAAATAGTATATACTGGATCACCTACCCTGCTCCTAAAATTGCAGTTCCGATGCTAAGCACTCCACAACCACATCCTAAATCTGCAACCACTTTATTTTCAATGTCATCGTATGTGTTATGGATTGTATAGAGCATACAAGCTAAAAGATTAAAAAAAAAAAAAAAATAGGGAATAAGTAAGCAACCTGGTGACCAAAATCAATTTCTGCAAATAACTCTACAAGAATTTCTTCAGTCTTGTATTACTTAGTCCTCTCCCATGGTGTTCCAGATTATTAAGAAAATATAATAAGATTTAATAACTTGGTATATAGATAGGAGGCACTCCAAGAGAGGCTAACACATTGCAGTGGTTTCCAAAAACTAGTCTCTGATGATGATGATGCCAAGAATGATAAAACAGTCTATGAGGTAAAATAAGAAAAAACGTTTTTTCATTTTGCCTTAGGCTGTTCAAAACAATGCCATACACATATGTATAGTTCTTTCTTTGATGCTAAAATATGATTTTATGAAAGGATTGTAAATGGGTTTAAAAAAAGATCCTTCCTTGTCAAAATATAAATTTGACAATGCTGTATCAGCCTCCAAAATTTTTTGAAATTTTATTTCTCTGAAATGCACAATTTTGGGAACTACTGATATCAAACAAACACTGACATTAAAAGGGCACAGAACTTTTTTTGCAACAGAGGTATAAGCTCAAGCTAGAAGGGGAAAGAAAAGACCTACACCTACAATGTAACCTTAAGACACATATTCAGGCAAATATATTCATGACCTACAGACACATATGTTCATAATCTACATCAGGTAGACTTGATAAAAAGAGCCATTGTAAAGCAGGGCAGAAGCTCTGAGATGGAAAAGAGATCTTTCAAATACCACAAGGGTCTTGGGTAAACCGAAGGCTAAGCAAGAGAAAGACCACTGATGTCTCCCTGTGGATATATGAATCCAGCAAGGACTATTGGCCATCACTGATGCTCCAAGAGCAAGAGGTTTTATCAAAATCGCCTCAGGACGACTGCGTTGCCCCTATTATTGCTTCAGGTGTCAGTGGCTTTGAAGCTGGTAACTCAAAGAATGTGCACACTCATGTGCAAATTACACACTGGGTATGAAACAACTCATTACCAGAAGATGTTAAAGAAGTCATTATCTAAATTGAGAAAACTGGCCTCAACCTACATAGCTTTGTGCCAATTTTTGGTTGGAATTATAGAAATGTTCGAGTTAAGTGCTAATATGCCTTGGCTCAAGAGACATCTGAAAGGATGGCAATACTGCCTGAAGCTGTAGATTGTATCTTGTCACCATCTTCTCCAACCATTTCTTCCATCTGCCCCTATAAGTTGTCTACAAAACTGGTGGGATTCATACTGTATCCATGGGTCACAGGGAAACTGGTGATCTAAGATCAGACATGGTAGCCACCCTTGCTTCAAAGTAAAGTCTATTGAAATGCACTGTGAAGCTTTATGCAAATGCTTGTTGACAAACTTGTTAGGTGTCTGTCAAAGATGTTTGTCTTGACAACCTGGCAGTTGATGAACAGTCCACCAGTGGAAGCTTCCAGCTTCAATGCTCAGGTGATCATTCAGAACCATCCAGCCAAACCAATGCTGGCTATGCATTGTATTGGGTTACCGTGGTGCTCACATTGCATTGCTTACAAGTTCACTTAGCTGAAGGAGGCTGACCATCACTCAGATAAGAAGCTGAAAAATGGCCCCAAATTCTTTAAGTCAAGTAATGATGCCAAGGCTTACATGGTTCCTAGTAAGCCCACATGTGTGGAGAATGACAAAAAGGTATACACTTTTCATTGGTTAAATCGAACACTAAAATGTATTCCTACTTTTATATATTGCTACAACACAAAGTCTGCCCAGAAAATTCAGAAGACTAAATGAATACTCTGTATAATAAATACCTACCACCCCAGTCTTAATCAGCAGTGAAAGAGCAGTCCCAGAACTATTTGTCTGAATTAGTCACTTAAGTTTAATATTAAAATACTAGTTAATAATGATGCAGCATAAAAGCTTCAGAAGGAATGTTTTGTGGACTATTTCTTTCATGGCAGTTTGGAATTTTTAGTTTTTAAAATAAACACTTTTAAAAAATGGAAGTGACTTGACTAAAACTCTCAACAGAGTTTTAAGATTTTTAATGTAGAAAAAGAAAAAAGGCATAGAAAAGACACAGCAAGAAAGAATGTACCATTTGCTGGAAAATAAATTCAATACAATGGTTAGAAGAAAAAGGTATAGAGAGAGCAGATGTGGATCAGTGGTTGAGCGCCGGTTTTCCACATACGAGATCCCAGGTTGGGTTTCCAGTACCTCAGAAAGAAAGAAAGAAAGAAAAAAAAAAAAGGTATAGAAATCTTCCACATTGCACAACAAGGATCCAGGAAATATAAGAGACAGATAATTGATTAATCTAGGAGGTTGAATATGTAGTTAACAAGAATTCCAGAAAGAGAGATCAGAGACAACAAAACAAAAGATATTATCAAACTACAGATGAGTATCCCTTAGCTTTCAAGAGAGACTAAGTCTTCAAATTGAAATGGACCACATTTCCTTTTGTGCCTAGCATGTACATATAAAAAAGACTCACACCTACACACAACAATATGAAATTACTGTGAAATTTCAGCACACCCAGGTTGCAGAGATCCTAAAAATTTCCAGAGGAAAAAATTCACTTTCAAAGACAGACTATATTTATAAGAAACAAAGAATATTATTTAAAATTACAAAGGCAATCCACAGAGGAATAAAAATAGCAATGCAATTATTATTGGGGGAAGTGAGAAGTAATCAACAGAAGAATAAAACTAACACTATAATTGTTTTGGGGAAGGGAGAAGAAAATTGCAGATGATATACATCAACTAAATCTTCACCTATCATTGTAGGAAGTCAATGGAGAATGTTCAAAATTGAAAAATCAAGAAATAGAAGTATAAACATATTTAGAAATTCGGAATTAATAACTAGAACAATGAAATTTAAATAATTTATAGTTGTATCTGAAGAGTGAAGCTAGAGGTGAAGAGGGATGGCAAGACATCTGTACTTTATTACAAGCCCTTCTGTATTTTTTGGTGTTTTTAAACCATGACATATTATTTTGACTTTAAAAACTTTAATTAAAACAAAACAAAAAAACAATAACTTCACAAAGCAATTCTGTGTACACATTTGCCTTGGTTATACTTTTAAACAATTTCATTATATATATCACACAATCACACAGCCATAAAATAGTATAAAATTTTGCTATCTAAAAATAAAATTTTATGAGGTTCATAAGAATCATTTCCCATAACAATGTGTCCAATGATGAAATGGGCTTGCTTTTGCCTTACAGATTTTTAGATTTAAAAGTAAAGTAATATGTGCCTGTGGAAAATTTAAGCAATTTAAAACATATTAAAAATATATATACAAACACATACACTATGTACTTATGTAATATCTGAGATCTGGAAATTATGCAATATGTAAATCTTGGAAATCTTGGAAACACAGCACATATATAGACATACCATAACTTATTATGGTATTATATTTAAGAGCAATCCTTTTAAATGAGATTATTATCGAATGGTGGGGAAGCAGGGAAGTCTTTCAGGAGGAATCCCTTCCAGCTCTAACATGAAATATTCTCTCAAGTAAATTAATATACCACGATGTTCACTAAAGAATATAATTCTGAAAATTTGTAAAATATCCAAGCACCCATTTTAGCTTCATTAAATGACACACTTTACAGTTTGTCAGTGCGGCTTCAGTAGCTTTACCAGGCTGTACCATATATATATTTTAAGTTCTATCTTTTCAGGTTGGAATGTATTCTTGATTTTCATTGGCAGCTTAAAGTGGAACGATTTTGGATCTGGAAGAGATTCCTCATTGCAGGTGCCTTCTGCAGATTAATTTTAAGGCTCCCCAACGACTTTGGTAATATATTTATCAAATATAAACGGTTTTCCCTGTGTTCTCTCCTGTACTCCCAGTATCAATCTCTTGCATCAGGCAACAATGCTGATTCCCAGATAGCTTGTTAAAAATTTGAAATGCATAGTTATCTTTATATAACACCTACTCTGGATTCGTTAAGCTCAGGACCTGAGTTAACATCTTTGGTATTCAGTTCTAAAGCAGACTATAGCATAGGAATCCTTGCACTCGCAATTCTTTGTAGCTGGAAACTGATCCTTAACAAATATTTACTCAACCCCTAACTAGTGCCAGGAACTCTTCTAGACACTGGGAATTCAGGTGTGAACAAGACCAACACATCCCTTGCCCTCAAGCAGTTAATAGTTTAATGATAGAAAGAAAACAAATACATTAAAAAGATGTCTGACAGTGTTAAAGTGTATGCAGAAAACCAAACAGAGAATAACCTATGTGTCTGTGTGGGGATATCTTTAGCTGAGTTATCAGGGAAGGCCTCTCTAAAGTGACAGGTGATTTTGGTGCAGAATTTCTATACATTCTTTGTATCCAAATAACTGTTCCGTTTTTAACATGCAGCAAGTAAATAAGACTAACCCCAGAAGCAAAGGCGTGGTCACAAGCCGCCCTACCTGCAATGTGCGGCCCGGTCGGATACTGTTCTAGAAGTAGTTTGGGTTTTACGAATCCATCTACTTGTTGCAGGCGACTCTCTAGTTCCTTAAACTTTAATTTCTTCATTTTTTCTTTTCTTTTTTAAAAACTGTAAGCACGCAATGTTTAACTGCACCGGATCGGCGGAGAAATCTCTTTAATCAGGAACTTGTTTCCATCCACCCGAGACCCTTTTTCGGCGCCACAAGTCTGGGCCAGGCGGGGTACGCGTTCTGCGGGAACGCGGGATGCAGGTCGCGCAGAGCGTACCCGGCCCAGGCCCTTCCCGCCCCTGATCCTCCTCTCTCCCTTTGCCAGCGGTGGACGCAGGTTCCGGTCCCGAACTTTCGGCCAGCGACAGACCCGCCTCCCGGGTATCACCCGCCACACTCCGGCCCCAATCACCCGCCACACTCCGGCCCCTTGGAGGCCACAGGCGGCTTGGGTTTGAAGCCTGGCTCTCTCACGTGATGTCCCCGCACCTCCAGAGGCCGCCAGCACCTCCAGAGGCCGCCCGCGCCTCGGCCCGAGCCGGAAGTGCACGAGCACGCACGCGTCTCCAGCCTAGCCGCCCCATTCCGATCTGCAACCCCAGCCGGGCGTTGGCGTTCCGCTGGTAATCCCGGCGCCTCTACCCTGTGGGCACTACCTTAAGAGCCTGCCCTCCTGGCAGCCCATGGGGCCTTCGCTTCCTGTCGCGTGGCTATTATTATCAAGGTTTTCCTTGAGCACCTGAGGCTTTCAAGGGATAGGGGAAGAGAGAGGGTTAAAGTGATGGATATATCCCTGCTAGGGTCCCTTTGTTTTATGGCCAGTGTAATCTTTTCTGCCCTCTCTCCCAAGTTTCCTCTCAAAAAAGTAGCGATTTCCACTCTCCTTTGCTTCCTTCCCCGTTCACATGCTTTACTGAACTGTAACTTAGCTTTTTTGTTTTGTTTTGTTTCCTTCTTTTTAGGTCTACTATGTCACTTGCTTCGACTCTCACAGGGATGGTGATGTCAGTGAAGTCCAAAGAAGAGAGAGTTTGAAGGAATAGGAAGTGATGGCAAATGCTGGAATTCACGTTTTCAAAGAGTAGGAGCAGAAACCAATTTGTGGGGGATTGTGCAGTGCATGGAAGTTTAGGAAGTAGGAATCGGTGTAAACAATTTTTAAGTAACGTGGCTACGGAAAGAGGCGTGAGAATGGTTGCTGGTTAACTAGACTAAGACTGAGGGGAGTTTTTATGTTTTGTTTTTTTTAAAGATAAGAGGAGACTTGAACATATGTAAATACTGACAGCATAGAGCTAATAGGAAGGGAAGGCTTAAGATACAAGAAAGGGGATTTTTGATGGATTTAGGATTCTGAGGGGGCAGTTAATGGAATTGGCATGGGCACCTATTCATTATTGAGGGAAGAAAAAAGAAAATAGGTGAGGACCAAGTGAAGGGAGTGGTGTGTGAGGCTACTGCTTCCTCAGAGAAGTAGAATTTGAAGTTACCTGTTTTGAGGATTAAACGCATTAGTACATATGATGTTCTTAGCACATAAAGTTTTGTCATGTAAAGTTAGTATATAAACCTCTTTTTTCCAATAAATGCTAGTTGTTGTTATTGTTAGCTGTTGAGAGGGAGGTGGTGGAGTAAGGCGTTTGAGCCAAATGGATGCTTGAAACTAGCAGGAGAGAAGCAGATGTGGATTAAGCATTTGGGCTCTGCCTACCACATGGGAGGTCCTGGTTAGGTTCAGGTGCCTCCTAAAAAGAAGAGCACACATCCAGCAGACAAGGAGCACAAAACAACGAGGGGGAGTGGGGGGTAGGAGAAATAAATAAATAAAATAAATCTTAAAAAAAAAAAAGAATGCCATAGGGTGTAGCTAAGTGGTTGAGCATCTGTTTTCCACATACAAGGTCCCAGGTTCAATCCCCT
>JAQZBX010102467.1:0-11179 GCA_029593785.1 Cabassous unicinctus | reverse complement strand
CAAATGTGTTTTTGACCTCACCTATTATGTCTTTCATTCCCATGAACTCCGTTACTTTTCTGTTCAGGATTTCAAATTCTTCTTTGCATTCGCTCAATATCTTCTTGATGTCATTTCTCTCTTTAACTGTATTGTCTTTCAACTCATTAATTTGATTTTGGAAATTTGTGCTCATCTCGCTGATTAGTTCTCTCAAAGTCTGCATCTCTTCTGGGACTTTGTTGTATTCCTTTTCTTGGGTCATGTCTTCTATTTTCTTAGTATGGCTCATAATTTTTTGTTAGTGTTTAGGCATCTGGTTAGGATGTAATTTGCTCTGATGCTCAATCTTTCTCTTTTATAGGGATATAGTGGCAGGAGGCTGTGAGTTACCATAGCTGTTTGATTTTTGGCTCGACCTGGATTTTTAGGATTGTCCTCCTGGTTGCTCAAAATTGGGCACTGGACCCAGGAATTGGTTGTAGAGTCACTTCCTAGGGCCTTGGGCAGGGAGACTATAGAGGCTAGGAAAAGCCTCTCCTACTTATTTTTAATTTTCTTATGTGCACTTCCTTGTCTGCCAGGAGATGGCGCTCGTTGGCAGCTCTCAATTCAATGCCTGGGCGGAGTGTATTTGTTGTGACACAGACCAGATCAATGTGATAGAGCTTCCTGCCTGGAGGCTAAAAGCCTTGTAATTCAAACTTTCTGAGAGAGTTCTCCAGTCTTCTCTGGCAGTCCCCTCCCTTTTCCCAGATAGGAAATACTTCCACTGCACTGAGTACTCAACTCAGTCAGTTAGTAGAGGAGGAGATTGGGAGGTTTGTATATCTTTAGCCCCTTGCAGGCTCCAAGGCAAATAATGACGCAGCCCCACCCAGCCTGGAAGGGCTCTCGGGACATGGCAGACCAAACCTGTGAGTCAAAAGCTGAGTCAGCTCCAGGTTTTCTCTCCCCTCTCCTGTGGAGTCCTCCACAATTAGTCCAGGGTAGAAGAGAGGGAGATTGCAAGGGTCAGATCTCTCCAGTCCTTCATAGATTCCCAGGGCAAACCACCGTGTGGTCCCACCTGGCCTGGAAGGGTCTGTGGGGCTCTGCAGCCCAAATTTGCGGGTCAGAACCTGAGTCACCCTTATGCTGTGTCCCTCTCTCTTCTCTTTCCTAGAGTGGTAGATCCCTGGAGCCCCCTTTGTCTATAGTCACAGGCTCAGAGGAGGGAAATTCTAAAGAGTGTGGGGGAGGGTGCCGGCAGCAGCACCTGCTGCTGGTTCCAACTCAGGGTTCTGTAGCAGAGATTTCCCTCTTTTGTCCCTCTCTCCTCTGGGTCGTGTGCAGCTTTCATCTGCTGTCCTAAACCCTAGAAGATTTTTTGGGGGGTTTCAGCCTGTCCTCTAGCTATTTTTCTGGAGAAGAGATTCCCGGGTCTTACTAGTTTGCCACCTTCCTGGAAGTCCATCCAGAGGTTCTTTTTAATTGACAAAATATTCTATTAATTCTCTGGACTTCTGGCATTTAAACAAAAATTCCTCATTGCTATGTTCCTAGTAAACACTGTTCCTTATTTTGGTCTTCACATAATGTCTATAGTAACTATGTCTTGGGTTTAAAAAATTATGACTTTGTTCACGCCTTGTTTTCTCTGACAATTCTTGACTTTTATCATATTAGACCCTAATTCGGAATAATAAAAATGTTAAAATGTCCCTTATTCCTAAGAAATCTTTGGGCTTTCCTGGAATGGTCACCAGGTAACAGAGATTTGTTCCTTCACCATGCCAAAAGGAAGGATAATTTAAAGAATTAGGTTTGCTTTGGCATTCTTCAAATTTTATTTAACTCAACCTACTGTAAGAATTATTATTTTTTATCAAATAGCATTAAAAATGACAAGAGAAAGCAAATCTTTACAATGTTCTCTACTCCCAGGATAATCTTAAAAAAAATTTTTTTTAACGTTTTTTTTTATTTTTTTATTTTTAAAGCAGCTTTAGATTACATAAATGATACATAAAAAATATCCAGGATAATCTTTGACTCCTTTCTTCTAATGTTAATTAAAATGCCTTAGCCAAAGTTAAAAGATACATCGACTATAATCTCAAACTGGCATAGGTAAGAAAAATATAAAGGGGGAAGCGGATGTAGCTCAAGCAATTGAGCTCCCACGTACCACATGGGGGTCCCGGGTTTGGTTCCTGGTGCCTCCTAAAGAAGACTGAGCAAGACAGCAAGCTGACGCGACAGGCTGGCATGGAACTGACACATCAAGATGATGCAACAGAGATGCAGGAGGAAAAACACTATAAGAGACAACAAAGCAGGGAGCAGAGATGGCTCAAGTGATTAGGTGCCTCCTTCCCACATCAGAAGTCCCTGGCTTGGTTCCAGTGCCTCCTAAAAAGAAGACACACACAGCTAGCTCAGACAATGGGGGGATATATATATATATATATATATATACATATATATATATATATATATAAAGGTATAACCAAGGATGTTTTTAGTGCATGTCCTCTCTGCCTACTATACAATCCTTTCAAAAGTGTAAAGATGGGACAGAACTTGGACTCAAAGCCAGCAGGCCCTTTTAAACACCCTCGAAAAAATTTGATCCAATTACCCACAGAAATGAATGGGATATAAATGTTTGATCCTTAGATCTCTTTTCCCAGATGAAAAACCTACAACTTAAGTAATGGGGGGTGGGGGAGATTGCTTCACTTTGTAGTTCCTACATGGAAAATGACAAATTATCTATTGATGGGGACATTTATTTCCATCTAACCATTACTACAGAGTTTGTAAGACATTATATCTTACAATTCTCCACTGCCACACCATGCTCAGTTTTCAGGTAAGACAGAATGTACAAATGGAATTTTCAGAATAAGTTAGCCAAACTTTCAGAAATTTTAAATTTCCTTGGCCTAAAAATATATTTTTAAAAGATTTATTTTATTTATTTACCTCCCACCCCCACCCCCATTGTTTGCACTTGCTGTGTTTGTCTTTCCTTATTTCTTTAGGAGGTACCTGGAACCAAACATGGGACTTCTGATGTGGGAGGGAAGTGCCTAATTGCTTGAGCCACCTCCGTTCCCTGCTTTGCTCTCTTATAATGTTTTTCTTCTTGTGTCTCTTGTTGCATCATCTTGTTGTGCCAGCTCGCTGTCTTCTTTAGGAGGCACCGGCAACCGAACCAGGGACCTCCCCTGTGGTAGGTGGGAGCTCAATTGCTTGAGCCACATCTGCTTCCCTTGGCCTAAAATTTTAAACGTTTTTAGCCTGGTCTGTTCACAAATGGATGGCAAAAAAAGCAGGCTTCAGCCCAGTTTTTGTTTGTTCATTTTTATTTTTTTTGCAGGAGTTGGGGTGGGGGAGGATGTTGCTGTTTAAATCTTTTAAATTTAAATGTCTTTATGTCAGGCTTGCTAGTCTCCAGTTACACCTTAGTTCCCACATTCCTTATTATTTTATAGTCATCTTCATTCTTTGATATTAGTTGCCTGGCTCCTGAAGATTTGTATTTACTGACCCCTATGTCCTGGATGGATTCCAGTTTCTTTTCTTTCCTCTTCATATGACTACAACTAGTAGTCTTACATGTAATCAAAGGCCTCTGGAGTGGGATTCGATGTGTAACAGAAAGTTTCTCCTCCACTTTTCACTTTCTACAAACCCATCTCTCACCAACCACATGGCTGAAATTCCTCTGGGTGATGTCCCTGCGGGACCAAAAGGCCTTTTGTAAACTGCAGCTGTTTTTGGGTGTGGTGTCATATTAAGATGTCAGTATATATGAAATGACTAAAAATTTTTTGAGACTCATCCAGTCAATGTATGAGTAATGGACAAGAACTGACAATTCATAGAAGAAAAAAGAAAAATGGCTAATAAACAATGGAAAATATGTTCAACTTTACTAGTAATTAAATAACTGCAAACCAAAAAAAACCCATAGAATACTGCTTTTGTTTGGAAATAGTAAAGTGATTTGGTGTTTTTTGATTTTGTTCTTAAAGAGAATACCCAATGCTGGTAACTTTACAGTAAAATGTTACTTTTTTCCACAACTGGTGGGAGAGTTCATTGGACTAAATTTTAGGAAAGCAATTTGGCAAACAATCAAGAATGCTGAAAGTGTTTGCGAGCTTGTCTCAAAAATTCTGGACATTTATTCTGAGAAAATGATCTAAAGTAAATAAAGAAATAAACTTATGCACTATGTTTTTTAATATATTGAAAAATTATAACTTAGATGTAATGGTTAAATAAGCTGTAGTGTAGCCATACTTCGGAATATTGTTTCTTAAAATAGATATAAATAAAAATGAATCTCTTTTGTTAGAACTCATATTGCTTGCTCTTGGGAAGGTTGGGGATAATGAGTTTTCTGGGGTACTGGTAACATTCTGTTTCTTGATCTGGGTGCTGGTTTTAATGCATGTATTCAGTTTATGAAGATTTGTCAAGCTACACACGTATATGCACTTTTCTGCATGCAGGTTATATTTCAATATAAACTTTAGAAACCATTTATAGGGGAGCAGATGTAGCTCAAGTGGTTGAGTGCCTGCTTCCCATGTACAAGGTCCCAGATTCTATCCCTGGTACCTCCTAAAAACAAAACAAAACAAAACAAATAAACAAATGAAAAAAACCAACTCTCATTGGGGAGTGGATTTAGTTCAGTGGTCAAGAGCCTGTTTCCCATGTACGAGGTCCTGGGTTCAATCCCCAGTACTTCCTAAAACAAAAACAAAACAAATTTATAAAATTGAAAAGAAAAACACAAATTGACAAATGTTTATTATGTTTTCCCCATAATGTTAAATAAAAAAAGTGAGATGAAAATTGTATATCTGATATGATCTCAGGCATAGAAAAATAACTTAAGGAAATTTATTAAATACATCAAAATAATTGTGATCCCCCCCAAACTGTCCACACTAAAAAAAAGGAAAAGAAAAAATTATACTTTATCAATTTTCTATAATGCTTATACATTATTTTTTAAATAAAATTTTTATTAAAAATTTTTATTTTTTAAAAGTTACTTAGATTACATAAATGTTACATAAAAAATAGAGGGGATTCCCATATGCCCCGCTCCCTACACCTCCCACATTTTCCCACATTAACAACATCCTTCATTAGTGTGGTACATTTGTTACAATTGATGAACACATTTTGGAGCATTGCCACTAAGTATGGATTATAGTTTACATTGTAGTTTACATTCCTGCACAATTTTGTAGGTTATGGCAAGATATATAGATATATAATGGCCTGTATCTGTCATTGCAATGTCATTCAGGACAATTCCCAAGTCCCAAAAATGTTCCCATATTACATCTGCTTTTCCCTCTCCCTGCCCTCAGAACCTCCAGTGGCCACTGCTTCCACATCAATGATGTCAGTTCTTACATTGCTAGAATCACAATAAGTCTATAGCAGAATGCCAATAAGTCTACTTTAGTGCATAGTTCATTCCCCAATCCTGAGGCTTCTGGGACGGTGATGCCCACTCCACCTCCAATTGAGAGGGGGCTTCAATCCCATAGGGCAGGTGGATGGGACTCTCTTGCTTGCAGTTGTAGACTCTCTTGGTTCCTGGGGATGGTCATCATCCATCATCATCTCCTTGTTAGGGGTCCTGGGTGAGTCCAATGAACTGGAGAGTAGGTATTACAACTCTGTTGAGGATTCAGGGCCCAGCTGGCACTTGGACAGCCCAAAGATTTAAGTCTCTTGGACGTACACCTATCACTTGTAGTACTAATTATAGGTTCAAATATAGAAGGGTTGGAAGAGCCATGTGTAGGGAAATCACAACAGAGTCCAACTCTGTGACACTGGGGAGCATAAATTCCAAAGTAGGGCCCACTGGCAAGGCACCAAACTCCTGAGCTATCTGTTCTGACTACAGCGTCTGGATGTCTCCAGAGCCCTCAGGAGCCCCGCTATTTGAGGTAATATTTACTTTGGCAGTCAATGAGAACCTGCTGAGACGTGCATAAGCATAACCTTTGGAATGACCATACATTATTTTTAAGATAAATAATTTTTAAATAGGTATGACTTTTTTGACTAAGTTAAAACAAACATTCAAAATTCAAGAGTATCATCATATACATATTTGATGTGAATTCTTTTCTCTGAGTCTTTCTTGTTTAGCCAACAGCTGGAAGACATGCACTAACAACATGGAAGGCAGTTGGTAGGAATAATTTTTGGAGTGTGGAGGAATGGCTGGGCCAATGAGGGGCTGAGGGAATCGAGTCATAAAGAAGTCTCTGGGCTGTGGAAGGTGGGGAGGTGTTAGGAAGAACAAAAGATGAGGAATTTAATTTTCACAAGGTAAATGAATCAGAAAAAATAAAAACTACTCTGGATACAACACAGCACCAATGAACAATACAGTATTTCTGGGGAAAAAAGAGAAAAGAGAAATGTCTAGTAGTTGGCACATGGAGCATCTTATCTAGTAGTTCTGCTGGGTGTACTTAATCAGGATAGTTGGCTCTTCCTGAGTGAAGTGAAGAATTCCCAGAGAATTCTGGGCTGGAAATGTTAGCAGGTCATTTTACCTACTAAGGACTCAATTTTTCACTCTCTCTTTTATTTGATTTCAGAAGAGAGATCTGCTAAAGATCACTGTAAGGCTCTGGGGACTTTTTAATATACAATGTTTTATTCTAAAAGAGGACCTTTGATATTAGAGAACAGAGAGAAAAATAGTAGACTTAGAGAAAAAGGGATAGAAGTATGCACAAAAATGAGCATAAATACATGCAATTTTCTCCTTCTGCACAGATATAACTTGTCAATATAAATTTCTTCAATAAAAATTATATAATAGAAGATTTCTATAATCTCTTCTGTCTCTTTTTGTTGCACCAGTTTGCCGCATGGGCCAGCTCTCTGCACGGACCAGCTTGCCACACAGGTCAGTTCGCTTTCACAAGGAGTCCCCGGGAAATGAACCCAGGACCTCCCATATGGGAGCCCAATTGCTTGAGCCACATCAGCTTTCCTCTATTCATTTTTTAAATGACAACTCTATTGAGATCTAATTCACATGCCACTCATTTAAACCGTACAAATCAATGGTTTTTACTATATTCACAAATATATGGATATACATATATATGCGCAACCATCACAATCAATTTTAGAACATTTTTATCACCCCAAAAGGAAACCCCATGTTCATTAGCCATCTCTCCCCATTTTCCTCCAACCTCCCCTAGGCAACGACTACTCTCCTGTCATTATAGATTTGCCTATATTGGGCATTTCATATACACAGAATTACATAATATGTAGCATTTTGTGACTTCCTTCTTTCACTGAGCATAAAGTTTTCAAAGTTCATCCATGTTGTAGCCTGCATCAGTATTTCATTTCTTTTTATCACTGAATAATATTCTATTTGTGGTATGTGGAAAAGAGACTGTCCTTAGAAAGACCTGCTTGCAAGGTTGACCTCTGGCTGGTGTCTGGAAACTTGGATTTCAGGAAGTTCCCACTATTCCCTGTGAAGAGTGGTTTACTGAGCCAGAATTGTTTGAACAAACAATGTGGTTTATGTTGATCATCTGCTTTCCTTCTGAGAGTGTGGCATCTTAGTATGTGTCAGGCAGATGGGGCTGACTGTAACCAACCCTCAATAAAATTCTTGGGCACGGAGTCTCTAACGAGCTTCCCTAGTAGACAACATTTTACACCCATTTTCACAATTCACTGCTGGAGGATTTAAGTATGTCCTGCGTGATTCCTCTGGGAGAGGATCCTTGGAAGTTTGCACCTGGTTTCCTCTGGACTTGCCCCATGTCTTTTCCCTTTGTTGATTTTGCTTTATATCCTTTGAATGGAATAAACCTTAGCCATGAATACAGCTATATTCTGAGTCCTGTGTACTCCTAGTAAATCATCAAAAATGAGGTGATCCTGGGAACCCCAATACATCTTTATTTATCGTTCATTAGTTTATTTAAAAAACTTTTTTTTTTTTCTATTTTGTTCATTAGTTTTTATACATTGGTTTGTTTCCACTCCTTTTGGCTATTACAATTAATGCTGCTATGAGGATTCATGTATTCATGTACCAGTTTTTGTGTGGACATATGTTTTAATTTTTCGTGGGTATAATATGCCTAAGACTTCTGGTTGGCAGGATTAGAAAGACACGGACTGTCTTCTCTCTGAGAAAAATAGCTAGAGGACAGGCAGAAAATGGCCTGAAAAAAAGTCTTCTAGGCTTTAGGACAACAGAGGAAGGCTGGGCACCACCCAGAAGAGAGAGGGACAAAGGAAAAGAATCACATGGTAAAACTGTGAGTTAAGAGTGGCAGCTGCTACGGCGGACACCTTCCTCCACATTAAAGACACTTTTCAATACACAGGCCTCTGGGCTGGTGGCTACAGACAAAGGGGGCCCCAGGGATCCACCTCCCCAGGAAAGGGGAGAGAAAGGGACACAGCCTAAGGCTGACTCAGCTTTTGACCACAAATTTGGTCTGCTGTGTAACACCAGCCCTTCCAGGCTGGGTGGGGCCATGCCACTGTTTGCCCTGGCAGCCAGCACTGGACTAAAGAGATCCGATGCTCTCAATCTCCCTCTCTACTAACTGGGACTGATTGTTAAGAAAACAGAAGGGAGTGGAATTATTTCGTACCTGGGAAAAGGGAGACGGCTGCCAAGGAAGGTTGGAAAACTGTCTCTAAGAAAGTTTAGATTACTAGGCTATTAGCCTCCAGGCAGGAACCTATATCACATGGATTCAGTCCTTGTTACAGCACACTCAATTCAGACACAGAACTGAGAGAACTGCCTAAGGGCGCCACATGCTGACAGACCAAGGAAGTGCACTCGAGGAAGTTACAAGTAAATAAATAAGAGAGACTTTTTCCAGGCTTTATAGCCTCCCTTTGCAAGGCCCTAGGAAGTGGGTCTGCAATCCATTACCAGGTCCAGAGGCCAGTTTTGAGCAATTAAGAGGTACAATCCTAAAGACCCAGGTTGAAACAAGAATCAAAGAACAGCAGTAACACACAGCCTCCCACCACTAAATCCCTACAAAACAGAAAAAATTTGAGCATCGGAATAAACTCACCATCCTAATCAGATGGTTAGACATAATCCAAAAATTATGAGCCATACTAAGAAAATGGAAGACATGGCCCAAGGAAAGGAATATATCAAAGCCCCAGGAGACACAAGATTTGAGAGAACTAATTAGCGAGATGTGCACAAATTTCCAAAATCAAATTAGTGAGTTGAAAGACAATATGGCTAAAGAGACAAATGACATCAAGAAGACACTGAGGCAGTGCAAAGAAGAATATGAAATGCTGAACAGAAAAGTAACAGAGCTCATGGGAATGAAAGACACAATAGGTGAGATAAAAAACACACCAGAGGCATACAACAGCAGACTTGAAATGATAGAAGAATAGGTGATACCGAAGACAGAACACCTGAAACTGAAGAGAGAAAAGAATGGAAAAAATTGAGCAGGGGCTCAGAGAGTTAAATGAAAACACAAAACACAACAACATATGTGTCATGGGAGTTCCAGAAGGAGAAGAAGGAAAAAGGGGCAGAAAGAGTATTTGAGGAAATAATAGCTGAACATTTCCCAACTCTCACTAAAGAAATGAACTTACATGTCCAAGAAGTGAACTGTACCCCAGTCAGAATAAATCCAAATAGATCTACTCAAAGACACATACTACTTGGAATGTCAAATATCAAAGATAAAGAGAAAAATCTGAGAGGAGCCAGGGAGAAGCAAACCATCACATATAAGGGACGCCCAGTAAGACTTGGCGCAGATTTCTCTAAGAAACCATGGAGGCAAGAAAACAGTGGTATGATACAATTAGGAAACCGAAAGAGAAAAACTGCCAGCCGAGAATTCTTTATCCAGCAAAACTGTCCTTCAAATATGAAGGTGAGTATAAAATATTCACAAACAGAAACTAAGAGAGTTTGCAAAAAAGAATCTACCTTTGCAGGCAATATTAAAGGAAGCCTTAGAACCTGAAAAAAAAAAGACAGGAGAGAGAGGCCTGGAGGAGAGTATGGAAGAAAAAATAGCAGAAAGGATAACCAAAAGAGTAAAAAGGCAAACAAAAATATGATATGACATACGAAAAACAAAGAATAAAATGGTAGAAGTAAATAATGCATTTCAGTATTATCACTGAATGTGAATGGATTAAACTCCCCAATCAAAAGATGCAGGCTAATAGAATGGATAAAAAAAACATGAGCTATTCGTACGCTGTTTACAAGAAAATCACTTTACAGTCAGGGATACAAACCTGCTGAAAGTGAAAGGTTGGAAAAAGATACTCCATGCAAATAGTAATCATAAAAGAGCAGGGGTACCTATACTAACATCAGACAAAACAGACTTTAAATTAAAAAATGTTATGAGATACAGAAGGCTGTTATATATTAATAAAAGGGACAATCCACCAGGAAGATATAACAGTCATAAATATCTATGCACCTAACCAGGGTGCCCCAAAATACATAAGGCAAACTCTGGCAAAACTGAAGGGAGAAATAGACATCTCTACAATAATTGTTGGAGACTTCAACACTCCACTCACATCATTAGATAGAACAACTAGACAGAAGATCAACAAGAACAGAGAACTTGAACAATATGATAAACAAGTTAGACCTAACAGATATATACAGAACAGTGCATCCAAACTCCGCAGATTATACATTCTTCTCAAGTGCCCATGAATCTTTCTCCAGGTTGGACCACATGTTAGGTCACAAGGCAAGTCTCAATAAATATAAAAAGAGTGAAATTATACAAAGCACCTTCTCAGATCATAATGGTATGAAACTGGAAATCAATAATAGACAGGAAAAAAATAAATTCACAAATATGTGGGGGCTGAATTACATACTCCTAAATAATCAGTAAGTCAAAGCAGAAATTGCAAGTGAAATCAGTAAATATAGAGATAAATGAAAACAAGAACACAACTTATCATAACTTATAGGATACAGCAAAGGCAATCTTGAGAGGGAAACTTACAGCTCTAAATGCCTATATTAAAAAAAAAGAAAGAGCTAAACCCAAAGATTTAACTGAACAACTAGAGAAACTAGAAAAAGAACAGCAAAAAAATCCCTAAGCAAGCAAAAGGAAAGAAATAATAAAGA
>JAQZBX010102466.1:0-11152 GCA_029593785.1 Cabassous unicinctus | reverse complement strand
TTAATAGAATCTCAAAGAAGTCTATATTAATCTTATTTATAAAGTGTTCTTTAAAATTCAAATCTGGAATTTAATGAACTATCACAATCTGTGCAGTTTTGAAGAATGAATGTTTTGTTCTTTATATTTCTGCTCATTTATTAGCTAACTCTTCAAGGTTTTTCTTAACTTCACTTTATTTGGGGGGAAATTTTTTCTTTAATGTGAGGCACAGGAGTCAGTATGGTGAATCCATATCTAAAAGCAAACATACTTTTTGAAAAATCATTAGTAACAAGGTTCCATTTTTTTGTTAATAACTTGAACTAGCTCATGGTAGAATGCCAGAGTGAATTCTGAGGTCTATCTTTGCAAAATTGTTTGGTCTTAAGGTTTAGAATTCTGGGTATTTATAGCCTAAAAAGGTATCTGAGATGGTTTTCATGATACCACATGACTGTAATTTGGTTTAGTATCACTGGAATTTATATTTACATGGGAAGGCAGTTATTTTATAGTTGTTCATTTGAGGAAGCAGTTGCTAGATTTCAATTTAGATAACTTTTGAAAGATTATCAGGTTACTAATAAGTGAAAGTTAACCATCTGCTAAGTACAGAAGAAACCTATTTGTTGATAATTGTATAATCAAACCTGTCAATTTTTGTTACCTACCTAGGCAAATAAGTCAGGATTCTTATTACCCTCCTGTGGGAGATTTGGTCTCTGTTATGCCATATTTGCAATAAGTATTTGGTAAGGATTATTTTGTTTCTTAAAAAGGAAATAGTAACCAAAGTTTCATTAAAAGGAAGTGAGGAACTATAGTTACCAGAACAAATGACTCTTAGGTAAAATCTTCAAACTTCTTTATGATTGCCCTCTATTAATTGTAGCCTAATGATTACACATTCAAATAAGTAGTTTTCACTGATCACCAAATGGAAACTACTTCTCAATATTTTCAGGTGTTAGGTGACTTACTATGCTAAAAGACTGTGTTTTGAGTCTGACATCTAGGTTTGGATCCCAGTACCCTCTACCAAATACTTAGCTGTATAAAATTTACCTCAGTTTATTTTTTCACATTTATGATAAGGGGTCAATACCTACTTCACAGTGTTTTAATTAATGAGAATGCTATGAAGTATTTAAAAATACCTGGTGCATAGAAGAGATGTTAAGTAGGAATTTCTAAAATTGAAATAGAAATGAATTGTCTGTTTCCCTAAGGATTTTTAGATGCATCAATTAGACCAAGGAGATAGGCCTATGAAGGCTCCATGTCACCTTCATTGATAGGAATCTTTTTGTAATTTCTTTCATTTTATTCTTTATGTAAAATATTTCAAGTTTCTAAGCCAAGAACAGCTCATTCTTTTAATCAAGAGTTACTCCAGACTAAATTCAGGTTTTGAGACATGTCCTGCCTGGCTCATGTTTGACATTGTCAAAGTGTGGATCAGAAATTCAAATCTCTCTGATAAACCTGTAAGTTTTCAATATGGAGGAGATCAGGAGTGGTGGTTATGTTGGGAAGCACTGAAATGGGGGATAAGAATTAGGGTTGATCTCAGACCAGCCACTACTTCAGGTTGTGTTTAAAAAAACCTTTATTTTTTTCAATTGGTCCATATAATGGTACAAAATTTAAAAGGGTATTTAGTGGAAATATACATGTGTATACATATGCATGTATACACACACATATGTGTGTGTATATACACACACATATATATATTCTCTTGGCTACATTGTTCTCAAGAGGCAACTCCAAAATGCAATTTATTCTTCAAGAGACTTTAGCATAAATAACCATACAAATGTATATGAGTATTCACACAAATGAAAGCTTACTATATATGTGTGTGTGTGTGTGTATTCCTTATTCTTTTCTTATTTGAGAGATGGTTCTGTTTTATTACAACAGAGCTGCATAGTATTTCACTGAATAGTTCATAATTTATCCAGTTTTCTAGGGATATTTGTTTTTAGTTTTGCTTTAAAAACAATGCTGATAGGAATATCCTTGTATGTGATGTTATACATGCGAGTATAAGATAAGTTATTCTAAGTGGAGTGGCTGAGCCAAAAGAGCATGTATATTTTATTGTTGATTGTAATAGCTAACATGTAGTACTTACTATATGTCAGAAATTGTTCTTCTGTTTTATGTGTTACATAAGCCTGCCAAAATTGCTTTCAATAGAGGTGGTACTAAAATCTACTCCACAGTGATGAACAGTGCCTATTTTCTCATCTCACCAACATAGTGAGTCTCAAACTTTAGTGAGATATTCTGATATATAAAAAATGGTTTCTCCAAATAAATAAATATAAAAAAGGTAAAATAAATTAATAAAATTTTGACCTGGTACACTCTTAACATAACACATTGCTAAATTCTGTTGATTAGAAATAGGATAATGAAGATGTCTCTTTATTTTGAAAAGTTATTTGTGTTAATTAAATGGTAAATAGCAAAACTAAGAAATCATTTTTCAAGTTTTATCAGCTATCACTTTTCTTAATGCCATTTGCATGTCCTTGTTTCTCAAACTATAGATGAGAGGATACAGGATGGGGGGTAACACCGTGTAAAGCATAGATATCAACAATTTCATTGAAGAAGATCTGAAATTTTTTGCTAAATATGTAATAATTCCAGAAAACAAGAACAGCAGCACCACAGTGAGGTGGGGCAGACAGGTTGAAATGGATTTTAGTCTTCCTTTTGCAGATGGGATTCTTAGAACAGTTTTAAAAATGTGAATATAAGGAACAGCCATTAAAGTGAAACACACAAAAGCAAAACAACAGCTAAGAATAATAAATGCATCTTTTAAAATATGCTCTCCATAACAGGAAAGTGTAAGCAGTGATGGAATATCACAAAAGAACTGATGGACTAAGTTAGGGCCACAGAACTTGACAAAGAATGTACTTGCTACATGAATGGAGTCATAGACACATCCACTGAGCCACAATGTTGTCACCATCTGCACAGAGGCACCTCTATACATAATGGCCTCATAGTGCAGAGGATGACAGATGGCAGGACAGCAGTCATAGGACATCACTAGAAGAAAGGCAAACTCTGTGCCAGAAAAAACAAAAAAAAAGAAAAACTTTTGTTGTACTTCTTAGGAAGGAGATGGAATAACTGTTGGTCAGAGAGTTCATAATGGATTTTGGGACAGTGACAGAGATGTAGCAGATATTAATGGAGGAAAAATTCTCCAGAAAGAAATACATGGGAACTTGGAGATGCTTGTCAATGGTGGTGATGATGATAATGAGGAGGTTTCCCATCAGTGCTGCCAGATAAATGAGGAAGAAGAGTGTGGCATAGAGTCTCTGTAGCAACCAGTCATCAGGGAATCCCATGAGTAAGAATTCTCTTTAAGGGTCATATTGATAAATTTCTCAGGAATGTTCATTCTTCAGAGTGAAAACTGAAATACAAAACAAAACAAAGATTCTTATTATAGCTTTCCACCTGTTCTTTTCTGCCAGTGACTTAATGTTATTCTGCTATGAGTGGTGTGCTTAGAGTTAGTCTAATATGGAGTCATTCTAAGATGCAAAATTGATTTCCTTCTAAAATACATAGAGTGAATAATAAAATACAAACATTAATAAATCTGCCTGCAAGCTGTGCATGAACACAGAAGTGCTATATCACTTGCTCTGCCTTCAGACTATGGAAAGCAGAGGTAATGATTTTGGAACATCATCTGAATATAAAAAAGCTAAATTTTCTTTACTAAAATGATCAACTAAATATGTTCTGTTTTTCCTAGAAAGTTTTATTTTCTTTCTTTCTTTAAAATCCTTAGATATTTGTGCACTGTTCTTGGCCCACAGCAGGAGATATTTAAAATTCTAAGAAAAGAGGAATGCCCAATACTTTCCAGAGCTGTGTAAAATGTTGCAGGGAAATTAGATGATAAAATAAAATAAAATGTATCAGTGTATCATTGAGTAAATCCATTCTTAATATCTCTATAATGTTGTGTGTAGTTATTTAAATGTGTGTGAACATGTATATACTTGCATATATCTATATAATATAGGTAAATATAAATGAATTATATGTAGATATGTGTGCTTATATTTGAAAGTGCTATTGGAAAACTTTCCAAATGTTATATCTCACCCCTCTCTTTACTTCCCCCAAAAGGAGAGTGGGCCTTGTTCTCTATAAGCTACAATGGTGGAATTTGTATTTCAATTACTAAATAAAAATATTAGAACCTAATTAGAATTTTTTATGGCTTTCACAGAGCAAATATGATCTTTCTAGTCAATGTGAAAATAAAGAGATGTCAGGAAAGATCAGCTTGTCAGATCCTGATTTGGCAAAATGTACTGAACTGAATTGATTTGAAAATAGTCCTAACTCGTTGAGCATAGAGATTCCTCCTAGTATCTCATATCCCTTATTTTGAGAAGAGAGGAGCAAATGGAGTAAACCAATACACAGCATGTATTATAAAGATGTAGCATGCACTTTCCTACTCTTCTTCTTTCATTTGGGCTAACAGCAAGTGACAAGCCCAGGGTATAAGGAAGCTATCACCCATGATGACCTGAAATTGGCTGACCATGTAGAAATCAGCAGTCTCTCAGTTCCAACTCTCCCTTAAGGGTATTCTTTGTGCAATGTAGATCTGGAGGCAGAGAAAAGAAAAATACTATTCATTTTCATGCTCACAAAACAGATTTTCTTGAGAAATTGAGTCTGGATAAATAGGATTGTATCATGTTACTTGAGTGCTTTCTAGATGCCAATTCAGTATCAAACTGCATTTTTGCTAATCTTAAGTGTTTAGATCTAAAAGATCATATGAAGTATGCATCTCCTGGATTATCCAAGTGGTTAATTAAACTGGGTTCTAATTTGCAAAAATTTGACACCAGTTGTTTGTTTTCCAGTGAGACCATGGACAACTTGGGATTTGAAGCCAATGGAGGCCAGATTTTCAATGCAGAGCTGTGATGGTTAAATTCATGTGACAACTATGCGATGGTTTCCAGGTGTTTGATCAAGCAAGCACTGGCCTGATTTTACTGCAAGGATATTTTGTGGGATTAAATTATCACTAAGTTGACTTCATCAAAGGCTAATTATATCTACAATCAACTGAGGAGATTGCTTTTCACAATGAGATATGTCTCATCCATTCAGTTGATGCTCTCAGAAGGAGAAGTGTTGATTTTAGCACTCAGAAGAGAGAATTTATAACTATACTTCAGCCAGCCAGGTTTTCTAGGGAAGTTTAGTGAAAACCTTCATTGGACTTCCCAATATGTGGCCTGCCTAGAGAGCCCTGACTAATAAAGTGCCATGCTGTCATACACAGGGATTTATGTGAATCACATTTAATAAATAGGAACCATATTCAGTTGCTTTTCTTTTTTGGAGAGTAAATTCTTCCTGCCTTTGTGATAGGCACTCTTTCAAGATCTTAATTCAAGTACTGGTATGAACTAAATTCAGGAATTTGAGTAATTTAATTCTCACTTTTTTATTTTTATTTTTTATACATAAAATATATTAAAATATTCTCTGAAAGTGATTTTAAAGTTACATATAAAACAAAAAAAGTGTAATCTTTAAATCCATAATAATTAAAACTATCACAATGATATGGTCCAATATCACGAATTAAAAGTCAGAAATTGCAGAACTGATTTAAAAAATGACACAGACATGATGTTTACAAAAAAAAACAAACAAAAAAACACACAAACTCACTTCAAATATAATGCTATAGGTAGAAGAAAAATAAAAGTAAGAAAAAGATAATGTGCAAACCATAATTTAAAAACTCTGAAGATTTATTATTACCACAAATAAACTACCAAAAATAAAGGAAGTATTAAAAAATGATAAAATGATCAATTTACCAAAAAGGCATAATCTTAAGAGAAGAGCTGAAAAACAGATGAAGTTAAAAGTATCAGAACTGAAAGTAGAAATAAATAAATCCCCATCTACAGATAGAGCGTTCAAAACTCCTTTCTCAGTAATAGAGCTAGTAGAAAGAAAATAACAAAGATAGAGAAAATCTGGACAGTGCCATTGACTACCTGTATCTAAGTGACATTACTAAAATATTTCACCCAATAAAAGGAGAAATCATATTCCTCTGAAGTTTATTGGAATATCAACAAGTATAGAACTAGCCTTCTTTAGTACAAAAAATCTTAACAAATTTAAAAGAATTGAAAGCAAATAAAGTATGTTATCTGGCAATAATGAAATCAAACTTAAATTCAATAACAGAAAGATAACTGGAAAACCTCTAAACACATCAAAATTAAACTGCAAACTTCTAAAAAATCCATGTGTCCAAGTGGAATTATTTTTATCTGAAATAAGATGAAATACAACCACCAAAAATTGTAGAATGCAGCTAAAGCAGTGCTTAGAGGTCTTAATCTCAATGTGTATGTTTAAAATTAATATTAATAAACCATAAATCCATCCAAAGTGTACAATCAATGGTACTCACACAGTTGTGCATTCATCACTCCAATCATTCTTAGAGCATCTTCATTTTTCCAGCAAAAATAACAATACTTAAAAACAAAAACCAACTGAACAAAACTCATCACCTCTCAATCGCTCTATGCTTCCCATGCCATAGATAGTTGCCATTCTGTTTCTTTCTCTCTAGTTTTTGTTATTTATATTTCATAAAAAAGAGTCTCATATGTGAAGTATCATCCATATTTATATTTTACATGAGGTTTCACTATGTTATACTGTTCCAAGTTACAATTTTTAGCTTTCTTTCTAGTAATATAAATGTCCTTAGGCTATCACTTTCAACCACTGTCATACCCATATAATAGCTCTGCTAGGAACAAACAGCATGATGTGCTCTCAACATTTTATTTCATTTCCAAAGATTTACAAACAAAATTTTAATCAATTCTGCAAAATTAGCCAACATGTTTCCATTCTCTACCCTCATTCTGTTTTCTGGTGACATATATTCTAATTATTAATTCTATGAGTTTACAAAATATATTTACTTCATAAAAACACAGTCATATAGGATTTGTCCTTTTGTGTATGGCTTGCTTCACTCAACCTAATGTCCTCTAGATTCATCCATTTTACCATGTACTTCACGACTTCATTTCTTCTTAGTGCTTATAATAGTCCATCAAGTATATACACCTCAGTTTGTTTATCCATTCATCAATTGATGAACACCTGGTTTTTTTTCCAATTTTTGGCTATCATGAATAACATTGTTATGAGCATCAGTGTGCAGATGTCTATTCATGTCACTACTTTAAGTTCTTTTGGGTATATACCTACCAATGGTATTCCTGGGTCATATGGCATGTCTATAGTCAACTTCCTCAGGAACAACCAAACAGTCCTCCACAGTGGTTGCACCATTATACCTTCCTACTAACGGCTAAAAAGCATTCCTATCACTCCATTTCTCTTCAACATTTATAGTTTTCCAACTTTTTAATAGTGGCCAGTCTAATAGGTAAGAAATGATATCTCATTGTAGAGTTGATTTGCATTTCTCTCATTGCTTGTGATATTGAACATGTTTTTCACGTTTCTTTACCATTTGTATTTCTTCCTTGCACAACAGTCTTTTCAAGTCTTTTCCCCATTTTTTATTCAGGTAGTTTCTCTTTATTGTTGAGCTGTATGAGCTATTTATATATCATGGATATTAAAACATTATTGGATATGTGATTGCCAAATATTTTATTCCATGGAGTCCGGTGCCTTTTCACATTTTTGACAAAGTCCTTTGAGGTGCAAAAGTCTTGAATTTTGTTGAGGTCCCATTTATATATTGTTTCTTTTGTTGTTCATGCTTTGAGTGTAAGGTTTAAGAAACTACCTCCTACCACAAGATCCTGAAGATGTTTTCCTACATTTTCTTCTAGGAGTTTTATGGTTGTTGCTTTTTTAGAGTTTATTTTTATTTTTAAAGAATCTTTAGATTACATAAATGTTGCAAGAAAAATATAGGGGATTTTCATGTACCCCAACCTTCCCCCTCCTACACATTACCCCATTAATATCTTTCATTTGTGTGGGACATTCGTTACAATTGATGAACACATATCTAAGCATTGCTACTAATGAAGGACTATAGTTTAAATTATAGATTGCAGCTTGCAAGGCACAAGTTTGTAGATTTTTATAAAATGTATAATAGCTTATATCTGCCATTGTAACATCATTCAGGAAAATTCCAAAGCCCCCAAAGTACTCCATTTACTCTTATTCTTCCTTCTCCCTCCCCTCAGAACTTCTGATGGCCACTTACTTTCTATTAATAATACAAGTTCTTCCATTGTTAGAATGTTATGTCTACTTTAATCCATAGTTGCATACCTTCCTTATGTTTGCACTTTCCACAAACTTGAGGATTTGGGGATGGTGATGGCCACTCTATTTCTGATTAAGAGGGAGCTTAGATCCCATAAGGTAGATAGATGGAACTGGCTTTCAGGCAATTGTATGTAATCATTGCATTTTGGGGATGGGTATTGCCCATAATCATCCATTTGTTAGTTGTCCTGGGAAAGTCCAATGAACTGGAGAGTAGGTGTTGCAAGTGTTGCTGAGATTCAGGACTCAAATGGAATATGAATTCACCAAAGATTTAAGTCTCTTGGACATTTATTTAACTAGTATAGTGCTAATTATAGGTTCAAATAAAAAGTGCAGAAGACTCAAGAATAGGGAATTTGTAAATGAATTCAACTCCATTACATTGAAGAACATATATTCCAAATGAAATACCAGTCACAAGGTGCAGAATTCCTAAGCTTGCTGCCCTGCCTATAGTGCCTAGATGTCCCTAGAACAGTCAGGAACCCTACTGTTTGGGGAATTGATTACTGTGGCAATCAATGAAATTCTGCTGAGACATGCATGACAATAACCTCTGAAATGACCTCCCAACTCACTTTGAAGTCTCCTAGCCATAAAACTCATTTGTATTTAATATTTTCCCTTTTTGATCAAGGTACCTTTACAAATGCATGGCAAGATGGTGCTTGGTAATAACCCCTTGGTGTCAGGAAGGCTTATCCCTGGAAGTAATGTCCCACCCTGGGTGTAAGATAGTGTATTTATATGCAGATGTTTGGTTAGAGAGAGGCTATATTTCAGCCACAAGGAGGCTTTCAAGAGGTAATTCTTATGCAATATATAATACAAGGCTAAGTTTCAATTTCTCAAGGAAAGATTCATAATTACAGCTATCCATTATGCCTAGCATTATGGTCTTTCCTCCTTTGCTAGGCACTGCCCATGTACTTGGGGCATACTTGCTGCTCAATTAGAGAATGTAGCAGGAATTCCCAGCATGGGAATTTAATATTCTTTGGTTATTGTGTGGGTTTCCACCCATTGAGACAATGCCCCATAACCACTTGAATATATTCATATGCCTAGAGTCAAGCTCCAAGTGCACCACTCCCCACACATCCCCCATCACCCCACCCCACACCAGTGATTATCCCCTGCCACTGTCAGGACCCTTCTACAATCCAAAACCTCCTAAAAAATAAACATACAGAAATGAAATAATTATAATAAGAAAACAAATAATAATGATAATAGCATAAATTATAAAAATTAAAAAGAATAAAAAATAGAGATAAAAATTAAAATATATGCAAGTACAATAAAAATGTTTGTTTTAATGTTTCTTTCATCGCTGAAAGATCTGTTATCTTTTGTGTACAGTGACAATTTCTTTCATATGTCCCCCAGTGACTTAATTTTTTACTTTATCTTCAAAGGAGCTTTAGGTTACAGAAAAGCCACATAGAAAATATAGGTGGTTCCCATATACCAAAACCCCTATCCTTCCCCTTCTCTCATATTAATAACATTTTACATGTGTGTCATACACTTGTTAAAATTGATGTAATAATATTGAAGTATTACCACTAATTATCGTCAATGGTTTACTCTATGGACTAAAACCTTATGCTCAGCTGGCTGCAACATTTTAGACTGAATTTGCCCACCACAGCTTTATAAAAAAATTGTAAGTCAGTATGGGTAATATTGACATCTTAATGATATTTAGCCTTTCAATCCATGAACACGGAATATCCTTCCATTTATTTAAGTCTTCTTTGGTTTATTTTAGCAATGTTTTGTTATCTTCTGAAAAATTTCCTTTATGTTCTTTGTTAAATTTAATTCTTTTATTTGCTATTATAAAGTTAAATATTTGATTTTTTATTTGCTATTATGAGTGCTTTTTTTTATTTCCTTTGGAGTTTGCATATCAGTAGGGTATAGAAATGCCATTGTTTTTTGCATTTTAATCTTGTATCCCACCACTTTGCTGAACTCATCTATTAATTCTAGTAACTTTGCTGTGGATTTTTCAGGATTTTCTAGCTATTAGATGATATCATGGCAAATAGTAAAAGTTCTACTTCTTCCTTTCCTATTTGGGTGGGTTTTATTCCTTTATCCAGCATAGTGACTCTAGCTAGAATTTCTAGCACAATGTTGAATAATAATGGTAACAGTGCATTACCAATAATGGTAACCCTTGTTTTGTTCCTGACCTCTGTAAAAAAAGATTTTATTCTTTCCATTTGAGTTCAATGCTAGCTGTAGATTTTTCATATATGCACTTTACCTTATTGAGAAAGCTTCCTCCAATTCCTACCCTTTGGAATTTATTTTTATCAAGAAGGGGTACTGTATTTTGTCAAATGCCTTTTCTGCATCAATAGAAAGGATCATTTGATTTTTCTTCTTCAATTTATCCATGTGTTTTATTACACTAATTGATTTTTTTGTGTTGAACCACTCTTGCATACCTGGGATTAAACTTATTTGATCATTGCATAAAGTTCTTTTTATGTACTTTTAGAATCAATTTGCATGTATTTTGTTGAGGATTTTTGCATCTATATTCATTAGGCATATCAGTCTGTAATTTTCTTTTTCATACTATCTTTCTCTGATTTTGGTATTTGGGTGATGTTGCCTTTGTAGAATGAGTTTGATAGTGTTATTTCCTGTTCAATTTTTTTGGAAGAACTTGAGCAATATTGATATAAGATTATCTTTGAATGATTGGTAGAATTCACCTGTAAAGCCATCTGGGAATAATGTTAATCTTTGGGAGGTTTTTGATGAC
>JAQZBX010102465.1:0-11155 GCA_029593785.1 Cabassous unicinctus | reverse complement strand
TGCTCTCTGGGTCTGCTCATTTTCTTTTTAGGAGACACCGGGAACTGAACCTGGGACCTCCCATGTGGGAGGGAGGCACCCAATCATGCCATCTCTGCTCCCTGCTTGTTGTGTCTCTCATTGTGTTTCCTCATTGTGTCTCCTCATTGTGTCTTCTCATTGTGTCATCTTGTTGCATCAACTCACCAAGCCTGCTCGCTTTCTTGCTTGTCTTCTTTAGGAGGCACTGAGAACTGAACCCAGGACTTCCCATGTGGTAGGTGGGTGCCCACATCTGCTTCCCCCAATAACTTTTTAACCACCAGATTTAACACTATCCTCTTATTTCTTATTCCAGTCCACTTGTCACATTTGATATTTTCACCCCTCCCTCTGCCTTTGACTTCTGTGATACTGCTCTCCTGTTTCTCTTCCCTTTCTTTTTCTCTCTTTCATTGATTTCTTCCTTACTACTTCACTACTTATCCTATAAATACACTTCTGTCCTCAACTTCTCTTTTCTGTATGCTTTCTCATGAAAATTAAAGCCTTCCCCTCATGCCCCACTATCTTCACTGTCAGTTCTATGTGAGTGACTTCCTCATATATGTCTCTGGCTCTCTCTTCTCCTCAAAGACTTGTATCCACATTTTTAAAAAATTCATAGTAAGCAGGGATGCATAAGGTTATCTCTAGCTCAATGTGTGTTATTCTTACTTCAAACAAGTTTCTTTTCCTGGTTTCCTATTTCAGCTAATGGCATCATACTCATCACCCTGGCTGGAAATATCAAGAATCTTTATTACTTCTCTCCCCTCACCTCAGATATTTTGGGTTACCTAATCTTATATGTCTAAGTATTTTGTATACCCATCCATCTATCCATTCCCATGGTCATGCCTGGTCTCTAATCTTTTGTTTTACTAGTCCATTCTTCACATAGCTTCCTGAAATATACAACTGATCATTTGAATCCTCTTGAATGCTTCCCATTATCTGAAGTACAAAGTATTAATGCCTTACTATGAAATCTCACCTTGATTGTATCCCATCTTTACTCTCCTTCCATCAGACCAGACTTTTAAACTTTCCACAAATATTTTGCACTGTTATTTTTTGTATTTTTGGTATTCTCTCTACTTCAAAAACCCCCTTTTCTATTTCTTCCTGTAAAAAATCCTAGTCATATTTCAGGCCTAGCACAAATGCCATTTCCTTTGCTAAACTTGTGAATTCCTCCAGTCAGAATTAATATGCCCTTCTATATGCTCTCATAATACCTGGTCTGTACCTTTTTTATTACATCTTTGACGTTTTACCTCAAATCATAGTTCATTGTGCCATACTTCCAAAGCCAAGAGCTTTTTTGCAAGCAGACATTATATGCATAGTAGCCTTTCCACACATAGTCACCCCTTTATAACTTTGCATGTGGTAGTCTTTGCATGCAACTTTTAGTTTAATTTTATATTTCACTGAATAGATCAACAGAGTATTTTCAAAAATTGATTCATCAGGGAGCGGATGTAGCTCAGTGGTTGAGCGCCTGCCCCTACATATGAGGTCCCAGGTTCAATCTCCAGTACCTCCTAAAAAAAATTAAGAAAAAAATTTGATTCATCTTCATACTACCAACTAAAAAGTAATGACAAGAAAGAACAATTTTGCCTCACAGACAGTAAAAGCTCAGGACAAATTTGTTGTCTTTCTACATATTTCCTGAAATCAACAATGCAGGTAGAAGGAGAATCTTCTATCATCTATAGAAAATCAATTCTAAACAATTAAAATTTTAGTGTTGTATATGTTCCATTTTGTATTCTTTTCTATGAAACTCTTTGTAGGACAATAATATGGGCCTACAGGATTCACAGTGTCTAGTCTGTTCCATTCTTACATCCTTCCATCCAGCCACTGAGTCAGCATTCGGAAATGCCTCCTATATGCCAGGCATGATTATAGGTGCTGGAGATAGGATAGTAAACAAAACAGTCTCTGTCTTCTAGATTCAGGAAACACTTTATGTAAAGAAAGTAAATATATATAATAAAGTAGTAGATTAGGAGTTGTACAAAATGCCAAGAAAGCATAGAGAAAATCTATTTCTATATGATTGTCAGAATCCGAGCTTTGCTTGCTGTGTTTAAATTTCTATTGAAATTCTTGCTTGTCTATCATCTTTCTTACCTTTGCTAATTTTGGTTAGGGTTTGTATTTTGGGTTACAGATTACATAGTGATATATACATATGAACATCAAAAAAATTTTAATTTAATCATTTCCTTTAGAAAATGAACATTTTTCACTTGTGTGAAATTCAGTTTTTATATATGGTAGTTTGCTTGAATCAAGGTACAGGCACACAACAATTTTTAGTAAAGTGATCAATTTGATTCCATTGGGTACTAGTTAATCTCACACATTTGCTAGTATTAAGGAACTATTATTTCTGCTTGGCAAAAATTCTCTGTACTCTACCTCAGGTAACTTTATTTTCTGCTCTTCCCAATCTATACCAAAAATGTCTTATCATTGCCTGCCCTACCCTGCCAACTGACCTAAGAAGTGCTGCTTTCCCTATAGTCCTTGCAGCATGAGCAGTAGACCATACCCATTTTTAACCCCAACCAGCTAATTAAATCAAAGGAGAATCTGAACAACAGTGGCCCACCCATAGGCTAAACAGGTATTTGTGACATAGTTTGGTATGATGGGCTCTGCCCAGGTAGAAATAATTGATTCTTACCAGGGTTTTCAACTTACTGACATAGAGAAGCTGCCAGATGGTGATGTACACTGTAGCTGTGAGATCACATAGAGCTTGGATTGGGGTTCATCATTATTGAACATTGCTGAAGAAGCTTTCTGGATTGGTAAGCAGAAAGAAGCAACCACTGTATGGTTGGTGTGTATGTAAGAGAAAGACAAAAGCCTGAGGGAAAGTAGCGGCAGTTCTTGTTGGTTTTTATAGGCATTGAAAGGCTTAGACTAGCCTCCTCACTATCCTACAGACGTACCATGCTCATTCCCAACTCTGTGCATTTTCTTAAGTTGGTCTCCTTACTCCTAATATTTCTCCCCATGTCAAGCCTTCCTGAATATTACTACCAGGTTAGGCTTCCCTAAAATCTGCTCTGATCATGTTTTTTGTCTGGCCAAAAATCATTAATGCTTCTCCCTTTGCCTTCATAATAAAGTTTAAGTAATTTAGCAATGTGAATAAAGCCCTTTTTCAGGCTTGCCCTCTAGAATATTTTCTCTGAAAGAGCAAAGTCCATTTAATTTGGTATTTTAGTATTGTCAGTCATGGTGAAAGTCACTAGCTGTATTCTCCTGGCCACTGTCTCCAGGAATTTTATTGAGAGTGTTAATTGGACTAGAAGCCCCGAATCATTTTTTATAGAAGAAAACAAAAATAGCTCTGAGGTTGAAACATGAGCTGCTGGCGGCAGGTTTCTACGTGGTGAATATGGATGGTGGTGCTTTCTGAGGCCTGTGCCTGTGGTGGAAGACTTTAATGAAGCCAGCCTTCCTCATTCAGCTTCTTGCCAATTGAAAGACAATATGATGAGAGCTCTGCCTGATGATGAACTTGACAATGTGCCAAACTGTCCAGTAGCCTTTTCTTTGGGTTTTAAATTCTAAATGCTTTATTGATCACAAAGAAATAGCCCTTTGGAGGTCATTTAATTTTTGCTTTGAAAGCCGTGACCATCATGATGCCAACAGAATTGACTTAGACATTTGGGAATTTTTCAGAACCCCAAGTTCCGTGGGTCAACATTTAGCATTACCCCCTATAAAAAAAATAAAATAAAATAAAGGAAAGAACAGCAAAAAATAAAAATAAAAATAAATAAAATAATGGAAAGAACAGCAACATATAGTATTGGCAAGATGGGAAATATAATGACCTCTTCTTGTATGGTTCCATACATGAACCAGTAGTTCATAATATTCTCCATTGTCAGTAGATTTTATCCTTTAAAGGTTATCTGTAAAAATCTTAGCACCTTAATCTAGAGTTCAAGGTCATTTGCAAATTTTTCCAATCTATGACCCATTCCTTCTCTAAAGGAGTTCTCTGTTTCAGCCAAATTAGTCTATGCATCCCCCACCCTCCCACCCCAAAATGGCAGGTTCATTTCTGCCTCAATGTCTTGCCTCATACTGTTTACTCAGCCTGAAATGCCCATTCCCTAATCTCTTACTCTCAAGGCCTAACTTAATATTTACTTCCCAAAATTAGATTATTGATAAATGGTGTATCAGGATCAGTAATTTTTTTTTTAAATAAATGAATCGCCATTTTATTGGCAGAAGAAATCTATACTATGAATTTATAGTAGCCCAAATGGCTATGGACATTTTACAAATAAAATAAAATAAAATGAAATTTTGGGTGTGTCACATGAAAATGTGGTTAGAATCTTTTGAAACAACAAAGATCTGGGCTCACTCTTCTACAAGACAACAACAGACCGGAGCTGAGAAACATCTATCTCTGTAGATGGTGCTTGTGCTTATCACTTCACTCCCACCACTCCATGATGTTGTCTTCCCATTTGTTTTAGTTTCCTGGCTGTTATTGCAAATACCATGCCATGGGTTGGCTTAAACAACAGGAATATATTGGCTCATGATTTTAAGGCTAGAAGAGAAAAAAATCTAGACATCATCAAGGTGATGTCTTCTCCCAGAAAATGACATTCTGGAGCTGGCTGCTGGCAATCCTTGGTCCTTGGCTTTTCTGTTACATGGTAATGCACATGGTGGCCTCTCCTGCCTTCTCCTCTGGGTCCCATTTACTTCCAGCTTCTGGCTGCTCCTGTGGCTTGTTCTCTGTCTGTGACCTTCCCTATAAGGCCTTCAGTAATAGGATAAAGGCCCATCCTGATTCAGTTGGGCTGTACCTTAACTGAAGTAACCTCATCAAAAGGTTCTATTTACAAGGGTTCACACCCACAGGAATGGATTAAGAACATGTTTTACTGGGGTACATAGCTCCAAGGAACCACACCATTGTTATCCCAGCCTGCTTTAGCATTCTACTTGTCCTACCTGCCCCATGGGCATCTGAATTTGAGATGGTGGCTAAAGAGATATCAAGGAAAATAAAAGGGCAGTCTTCCCAAGGGGAAAAAAGAGATATATGCCATGATGTACAGGAGCAGGAACTCATTTTAGTATTAAAGTTTACTCCTATCCCTTTTCTCATTTGAGTCTTCCAATAAATGTCTTGATTAGGCAGTAATGGTTGATATTTTCCAATGTTTTAAACAGTTTCAAGTTCTTTTATTCTAATGTGTCATTTAAACATCCTAAAACCCCTATGATATGGGATAAAATAGGTGAGGAAAGTAAGGCTCCAAGGAGTTTAAGTGCATTATCCCAGTTCATTGGATCATTAAGTGATAGAATTGAAAGCAGATGCTAGATCTTCTGCTCTGCCATTTTATATTGCCTGTGACTTCATTATCTTCCCATGAATGATCTTATCATGTCTTTGTATGTGTTACCAAAGGACAGAGGTAGTGATGCTAAGTCCATAGCAAGTGCACAATAATGTAAAAATTGACTTTTGGAACTAGGTTAGCCTTTGTCTATAATTCATTCAATCTTTGAAAGCACATTTTTATGTAACATCTTCAGAATTTTAAACACTGACAAATAATTATTCTCCTATTAAGGCCTTCACAGAGTATTCTTCCTTTAGATTCATACTGTCCAATAGAAATATAATGTGAGTTTATGTTACATAAACTTTTCTAGTAGCCATTAAAAAATTTTTTTTGTTACAACATTTTTAGGTTTACAGAAAATTCATGCAGAATGTACAAAGTTCCTCTATACCCCTCCCTCCTGCACATAGTTTTCCCTATTAACATTTTGCATTATTATGCTACCTTTGTTACAATTAATGAAATAATATTATAATTATATTATTAACTATATAGTACATAGTTTACATTAGAGTTCACTTTGTCGTAGAGGGTTTTTTTTTAATTATTGTTTTTTTTATTCTGGTAACATATATATAACCTAAAATTTCCTATTTTAACTACTTTCAAATATACAATTCAGTGGTGTTAATCACATTCACAATGTTGTGCCACCATCACTACCATCCATTACCAAAACTTTTCCATCACCCAAACAGAAACTCTGTACAAACTAAGCATTAATACCTCATTCCTCACCCCACCCCTGGTAACCTGTATTCTGGTTTCTGGCTCTATGAATTTGCTTATTCTAATTATTTTCATGTTGGTGAGATCATACAATATTTGTCCTTTTGTGTCTGGCTTGTTTTACTCAACAAGATGTCTTTAAGGTACAGGCATGTTGTCACATGTATCAGGACTTCATTCCTTTTTTAAAAAAATCAGTTTTATTGATACATATTAATAAAGCATACAGTTCATCCAAAGTGTACAATCAGTGGCATTTGGTATAATCACATAGTTGTGCATTCATCACTTGAATCATTATTATTTGCATTATTTCAATAATAGTAATAATAATAAAAAACAGACAAACAAGAAAATTCTTTACCTCTCAATCTCTCTATGGCTTCATTCCTTTTTATGGCTAAATAACATTCCATTGTATTTATAGTCCACATTTTTTTATCCATTCTTCCATTGATGGAAACTTGGGTTGCTTCCACCTTTTGCAATTGTGGATAATGCTGCTGTGAACATTGATGTACAAATATCTGTTTGAGTCCCTGCTTTCAATTCTTCTGTGTATATATACCTAGAAGTGGGATTGCCATGTCATATGGTAATTCTATACTTAACTTTCTGGGGGACCGACAAACTGTTTTCCACAACGGCTGCACCATTTTACATTTTAACCAATAATGAAAGAGTGTTCCCATTTCTCTGCATCCTTGTCAACACTCATTATTTTCTGTTTTTTATAATAGTAGCTGTAGCAGTTTGGCATTATTTATGAATTCCAAAAATAGATATTGAATTATGTTTGTGAACTGATCTTTTCCTCTGGGCATATTAGATTATATTGGATTGAGAGGTTTACTTGATTAAATAATGATTAAGGCTTTTATTGGGCACATCAGTAGGACGTTGAGTCCCCACCCCCTTGGTGGGCGGGGACTCACAGAAAAACCACACCACAGAGAAGGGAGGTTGGAGTTTTTTGAGCTGGAGCCCCGAGAAGTAAGTACACAGAGGAGCTTGGTCATGAGGAAGGAGAGACGGTCCGTGGAAAAGAGACAAGTCATTTGCCTGACATTCCCCAGCTGGTCTTGTGGAGAGTGGCAAAGCCTAGAGAGCCTCATAGTATACAGCTGATATTGTGGAGAAAACAGAGGCACTGAGCCTGGAGAGAAATGAACCCCAGGAAGAGAAGAACCCAGGAAGCCTGAACCCTGGCAGACGTCGACAGCCATCTTGCTCCAACATGTGGCAATAAACTTTGGCAAGGGAAGTAACTTACGCTTTATGGCCTGGTAACTGTAAGCCTCTTCCCCAAATAAATACCCTTTATAAAAACCAAACAATTTCTGGTATTTTGCATCAGTACCCCTTTGGCTGACTAATACAGTAGCCATTCTGATCGGTGAAATGGTATCTCATTGTAGTTTTGATTTGCACATTCCTAATGGCTAATGATGTTGAGCATCTTCTGATGTGCTTATTAGTCATATGTACATCTTTACAGAAATGTCTATTCCTTTGCCCATTTTTAAAATTGGGTTGTCTATTTGTTGTTGAGTTGTAGGATTTCTTTATATATTCTGGTTATTAAATGCCTATCAGATATAGTTTCCAAATATTTTCTCCCATGTGATGCACAAAAGTTTGAAGAAGTCCCATTTATCTATTTTTTTCTTTTGTTGTAAAGTCTTAAGAACCCATTGCCTAGAACAAGGTCTTGAAGTTGTTCCCCTATGTATTCTTCTAGGAGTTATATAGTTTTAGTTCTTATATTTAGGTCTTTCTCTACCTTGAGTTATTTTTGTATATTTTGTGAGGTAGTTGCTCACTTTTATTCTTTTTTGCATGTGAATCCAATTTTCCCAGCAAAAATTGTTGGGAAATTTGTTGAAGAGATTATTCTTTCCCCATTGAGTAAACTTGGCACCCTTGTCAAAAATCAATTGGCCACAGATGTAAGGGTTTATTTCTGAGGATTTAGTCTATATGTCTATCCTTGTGCCAGAACCACGCTGTTTTGATTACTGTGCCTTTGTATAAGTTTTAAAATCGGAAAGTGTGAGTCCTCCAACCTTATTCTTCTTTTTCGAGATGTTTTTGCCTATTCAGAACCCTCTTCCATATGAATTTGATGATTGGTGTTTCCATTTCTGCAAAGAAGATTGCTGGAATTTTGATTGGGATTGAATTGAATCTGTAAATTGCTTTAGGTAGAATTGACATCTGTTTTAGTCTGCTAGGCTGCTGAAATGCAATATACCAAATGGTTGGCTTTTACAATGGAAATTTATTGGCCTACAAGCTTACAGTTCTGAGGTCATGAAAATGTCCAAATCAAGGCATTATCTCCTAGACTCCTCTGTCAAATGGAAAGGCACATGGTGGCATATGCTGGTCTCTCTCTTCTCTTCCAGTTTGCTTTCAGCTTCAGGGTTCCATGGCTTTATTTCTCAGCTTATGTGGCTTTCCCTCTGAATTACATTCTCTTATAAAGGACTCCAGTAAGAGGATTAAGACACCCCGGGCCATGCCTTAACTGAAGTAATCTAATCAAAAGGTTTACACTCACAGGAATGAATTAACTTAAAGAACATGCTTTTCTGGGATCCAATGGTATATAGAAACCCACCACTTTCTGAATTTGTTTATTAGCGCTAATAGCTTGTTTTTATAGTTGCCACGTTTTTAAAAAGTAAAAAAGAAACAGGGAAAAGTTACTTTTAATGATATATGTTATTTAACCTACTATAGCCAAAATATAATTTAAGCATGAAGTCAATATTAAGAAATAATTCATTATATTTTACATTCTTTTTTGTACTAAGCCTTCATAATCTAGTGTGTAATCTACACTGTTGTCTAGGCACATTTTCAGTGCACAGTAGTCAAATTGAACAGTGCAGCTCTAGATCTTCATATAGGTCTTAATTGAAATGTCACCTTCTCGGGAAGGCATTCCTTCATCACCCTACCTAAAATAACACTCTTCAAGTCTCTCTATCGTATTAACCATTTTATTTTTTCATAATAACTTAACAGTAGCTGAAACTTCCTTAAAAATTTTTTTTCTATTGGAATGTAAGCTCCTTAAGAGTAGAAACTGTCTTTTGTATAGCTGAATACCCAGTATCTAGAACTATATCTGGCAAGTATAAGATTCTGAATGAGTATTCGATGCCTAATTCACTGAGTTGGGGTTTTGTGATCCTTACATTGAGAATCTGCTATCCCAAGTCAAAAGTTGATTGCTTTTCTACCTCTACGATATCCTTTAGGTATGACAGGAGTGGAGTGGTCAGCACTGTGAGGGAGTGCAGACATTGACCTTGAGCTGCTTGGAGTTGAATCAGTTATGTTTATGTGGTAAAAGTCTCTGAGTCAGGTGACAGGTTTTTCTTTGTATACTTTTTCTCTCAATGCTGCTTGTACTTTAACCTTTTATAGCCATCAACACCTTCAAGTCCCTTTAGTTCAGAGCTTTCTAAGAGGTGCCCCATGTCAAGGTCTGGCTATGCCATGCAGTGGGAAAGTTTGGAAGAACTGCTTTATTAGATCGTTGTCTGAGTCTGAGATTTTGGACTTCAGTGGGAAATCTTGTACATGGCAAGAGTTTTTTGATAATGTAGGTGAAGGATCTACACAGACATATTTGAACTAATGTATCAGCAAGTTTGCCATTTCCAAGGATGGAAAGCAGAAAGTCCAGATTGTAAAAGGCCAAGAAGGGCTTACTGTTTAGTCCTGAGACTTTGCTAGTTTCTTCACGGTTGAACCTGCCTTTTCTGAGTCTTAATATTGGAATCTGGTGGGTGGTCTTGTTGAATAAAGACATCTTTTAAGAAGGGAAAAGAGGACAAATAGTGTGCTGACCCTTCCAGGGAGAAAGACTCTCTTGGAAGAGCACAAAGCTCTCAGGATGTTAAGTAACACGGTGAGAGCATGCAGGAAGGGATTTACTGTTTGGGGCTTGTTTTAGCCTGAAGCAGTTGGTGCTGTTCCCCAATGTGAGAACCTTTTTGTTTCTCTGGGGCAGTGTCAGGCCCCAGGAGTCTTTCACATGACTATTTGTCACTATTGAGAACCAAGTGACTCTTTTAAAGAAAACAGAGCTGGTAGTTAAAGTGCCTAGCAGAACTCCTTATAAAATGTCAGGGGACAGTATGTATGTAATAGATTAGAAAGGGAAACATTTATTACAAGCCTGTTTCATGCCAGACACAGTGCTGGATGCTTGCAGATGTGCTCTTATTTAGTCTTTATTACAGTCCTATAGGATAGGTATTCTTTCTCTATTTTTTTCTTTAGATTTGGAAACCCAGACTCAAGAAAATGACATGACTCTTCCAAGGACACACAGCAAATAATAGTGGAGGCAGATCTAAATTCAAATTGTTTAGCTCCCTAATTAGTGTTTTTTGTTTTTCTTGCCCCATAATACTGCTTTGGGTTCCATGAATACTGATGGAGAAAAGTCACTTCCTGGCATAAGTGTAAAATGGCAGGATTTACATGCAAGGACTCTTTTCTAATCCTAACCTTCAAAATGCTTCACATATACTGAACTTTTAAGCATAATACTGAGATCTCTTAAGTGATGCAGTGGATTTAGCTAAGTGTTGTTCTCCCTGAGTCTGCAAAGTATATATGGCTTTCTGGAAATTTCCAGTAGAGCCATTAAGTCCTAAGCAATAGGCTCTGATAGTGACTTCAGAGTAAAGCGTCTTTATTGTCATCTGTTTAGATTTATGCTCCAGATGAGAATTCCCATTTCTAAATCATTTTAATGTGAATGCTAGTACTTCTCAGAGGCATACTCAGACTTATTCTTTCTGTCCTGTAAACAACAGAAATATTGGAAGTTCTGTTTTAATGTTAATGTTATGGTATTTTCATTCTTCATTGGCAAAGATAAAAGAAAGACTTTGCATCAGAATTTTCTTTTCTCTTTGCAGATTGCAGATACGAACCCTCATTTCATTACAGCCCAGCAA
>JAQZBX010102464.1:0-11155 GCA_029593785.1 Cabassous unicinctus | reverse complement strand
TTTTTTTTTTTTTGAGCATATTATTCTTTTGCTTCTGGAAAGTCCAATTAAAATTTTATCTTCAGTAATTCCCTCCAGTAATAGTCTGTAATTAGTATAAAATAATGTGGTTAAGAATAATGCATTAAAAACATATATCTAGAATGCAATTCTAAAAATTATTTGAAATTGTTTTAAGGAGGATAACTCTAATATTGTCTTAGAAATAGTTCTTAACAATTTGGGGGGTTTAGATTTAGGTTTGCTTTCCACTGATTTTATGGCAAAAAAACAAATAACTTGTCTTAGTCATTATTAAAAATAATGGCTAGATATTATAAATAATAACTTGGAAGCAAAGAGGTAACATGTAAATGGTTCTAACAACTTCTTTTCATAGTAATATATTACGATCAATGGACTTACGTTTGACATCCTTTAGCTGGTGCTATATTTGAACACTAAAGGAGTAGCAGTAAAAATCATATTATCCCTGTTGGTGATTATTTACTTGATTCTGATGTATCAATTTTGGGGGCACAAACTCTAAATTCTTCACAATGGAAGTAATAATAATAAGATTTTTTTATAGTCATGAAAAGATGGCATTTCATCTTTCCACTAAATATTGGCAAAGCTGTTATATAAAATTTTTGAGACAACAAATAGCAATGAACTTTCTTTTACTACTCCATGAAATAATTTTGGACTTATAGGAAAGAGGGTTTAGATGCCTACTTTATATTCAGCACTAGCTCCACCCAACTATGATTATTAAAATAAACGCTTTATCTTCTCAGATTCATCATTTATCTTTTCTGAAGTCAAATACACTCAACAGAAAACAGAGTTAATTTTTAATTTTTAAGTAACTGCCCCCAAAAACATGCATGTCCATTGTCAAAATATAGCCCACATGGCAATTGGTTACATGGCTTCCTTTATCCTTGGTTTGACTTTCTGAGGAATTATTGCTTCATGACGTTGGTAAATTATATATCTTCTTTATTCATTATGGTTATCTCTTTACCTGACATAGCTTCTGTGTCATAGTTAAACATTAATAAATACATGTTGAAAAATGAATCAAAGAATTAAAAAGGCAGTTTCTAGATTTGTAGATAATTTTTGATTACTGAGTAATTATCCAATGTAACTCTTTCTTCTTTATATATCACTTTTCGCCTAGTTTTTGAGAACTTTGTTTCTAAATTATAGTATTTGAAAAACAGCCCTAGAAGTAGTGGATGTACTCACAGTTCCCAATTACAAAGCTTACTAAAAACCTAAAGTAATCAAGACAATGTGGTACTGGTATAAGGACAGATGAATAAATTAATTGATGTGATACTGGCATCAAATTAAAGAGTTCAGAAATAAACACATACATCTACAGTCAACTGATTTTCAAAAGGGATGCCAATACATTCAATAGGGAAAGAAAAGTATTTTTAACAAATGGGTAGGCCTAAAAGAGGACTTTATTGGCTCATGATTTCAGAGGCTAGAAATCTTGCTTCTTCTTGGGGTTCAATTTATATCTTCTGGCTGGCTGGCAATCATAGAGTTTCCTTTGGCTTTTCTGTCACATGGTGTTTTAGTTTGCCAAACGACTCCCAATGCACAGTACCAGAAATTTGCTGGCTTTATAAAGGGGAATTATCTGGGGTAAAAGCTTACAGTTCCAAAGCCATGATAATTCCAAATCCAGGGACCATCAGAGGTGTTTTCTCATCAAAGTCAGTTACCGTTGGTCCTGGCATGTTGCCACATGGTGAAGCAAAATGGCCACCAGTCTCTGCCCAGGTTTCAACCTCCCCTTCCAGGCTCACCCTTTCCTCCTTAGCTGCTCCATGAAGCCTTAGGGCTTCATGCTTAAGTCATTCCTGGCACAGGGCTTGTTTCTTTCTGGACCTCCTGTATCAGTCTCAGCTGTTTTGCTCTCTTCCTGATTTCAGCTGTAAGCTATCAGGCAAATGACTCATCTATCCCTGGGGCCTCAGCTGTTTGAGCCTATCTGTCACATGGCAGGATCAAAAGTGACAGAACTCTCTCTTCCTGTGTCTCTCTGAGTGAGTGTCTGTTTATATCAGACCCAGCAAGGGGACAGGGACTCAACCTGAGTCCGGCCTCACTGACACAGTCCAATAAAATGTCCTACAACAATCTTAACAGGTATTCTAATCAAAAGCCCCTCAGCTGAATTTAATTCAATCAGAGGGCATCACATCAAGAGGAACAGATTAGTTTACAAACATAATCTTTCTCTTTTGGGAATTCATAAAATAATCTCATACTGAAACACATGGCACATGGCAGTGTTTTCTGCTTTCTCTTCTGGATTCTGTTGCCTTCCAGCTCTGGCTGCTCCCTGTGGCTTCATTTCTGTGGTTGTCCCTAGAAGACTTCTAGTAATAGGATTGAGACACATCCTGATTTGGTTGTGCCAAAGGTTAACTGAAGTAACCCCAACAAAAGGTCTATTTACAAATGTGCTCACATCCACAGGACAAGGGATTGTGACCTGAACCCCTCTATGCCTCACTTTCCATCTTTGTAAACTCAGAAAGCTTTTGTGAAGAATAAATAACACAATGTATTGAAATGATTATAGTTCATATTTTCTATGTAATAAGTGCTGCATAACTGTTAATGTTATAACCCTATTAATTGCTGGTAATTGTAAGCAAATATGTAACGCATATTATGTCCCAATTATTGTTATGAACACTTTACTCTAAGCATAACCTAAATAGGATTTATATAAAATTAGTAGCCTTGAACTTTTTTACTTAAATATATAACAAGATAAAACTTTTTTCAATTTATGTAATAAAAAACATTGCTATTTAAATCTGTAAAAAAATTATTCAGAGACCATAGAAGGATATAAATGAGAGATTGTGTAGACTGAAAGTCAAAAGAGTAGGTTAAATAGATTAGTAGAAAAGAGCAATACAAAGTGTTTAGAAAAATATTTTTAAAAAACAGCTTTTGTAAGAAATATATTAATCTGTTTATTTTTTAAATATACTTTTATAAAACAAGTGTTAATGATTAACTGGATAACCAGTTATAATATTTTTATAAGTTTCTATAAATTTATGTATTCAGAAAAATAGAAATCATTGGAACCTAAGGCATTGCAAGGTAGTTTTGTTTACATTTGGGACTGAATATGTCATTCCAATACTTTAATAGATTTAACATCAAAAATACTAGAATATTGGCATAGGGAAGAATTAACAAAACTTCTGTGGACAATTACACATTTTTAAGAGTTTTGGAAAGTTGGGGAGAATAGGAGTGAGAGAAAAAGAATAAAATAGGGAAAGACAAAGAAATAATCCAACAAATATTAGAACTTTGACTATATACTTGTCATTCAACTAAAAGAGAAATTATTCACGGCCTTTCAAAATATGGAATTATTTTGATCAACTGTTTTCATAATTATCTAATAAAATATAGAGTCAAAGTTTATTCTGTGATATATGTGTGCACGTGTGTGTGAACCACCTAGGAAAAATTTTTCTGAATTATAGGCCATTTTAACCACATGATTTTGCACTTTTGAAAATATTTTCAAATTTTTATTGATTTTTGTCTCTGAAGAGGCCACTGAGCCTAAAACACATAAAAAAAAAATTGCTTCAGAGGGGAACAGATTTATCTGGGCAATTACTACATTGACTAAGGAACAAGGAGGTCAAGTCCCCTCTTAACACAATTGTTATTTCATTGACTAGTGTTAAGTGAGGGACAGAGTCAGGGCCCAAGGACACAGAAACAATTATCCTCTCCAAGAAGGAAGCTTCATGCTCTATAGAGAATTGAAATCTGAGATAAATCATTGGAATGGTGTTGGCAGCAGTATGGATACACAGTTTGAAAATAATTTTATCACATGTGGGTACCACATTGACTGAAGTAAATCCCCAGCAATATAAAAACACAACCAGTGTTCCTGAAGGAGGATTGTCACTGATAATGTCTTTTTGTTTAAATCACATAGAAGATATCACAAACAACAAGCTAATTTTATAGAATCACCATATTTATTTTTCTTTCCAGTGATGATTGATTTAAAATCTAATACCATGGACAACTAAACAATGTACTTTATTCTCAGGTTTAAATTGTATGTTATACCCAATTTCTTGAAAGAAAATTAGCATTATTAGATGTTATAATAGATTCAGCGACAAGTCTCAATGAGAAAAGTCACAATAGGCTAGTATTCAGTTTAAAACTCTTGCCCATTTATTCTTAATATATGACAAATACTAAGAGACCAATAAACCTGTTGGAAGAAATAAAGGCTTCCTGTGCAATATAAACACCAAAATTAGCTTTATGTCCATGCTCTTTTTTTCTTTTAGACACCATGCATATGACCTATTTGTTTCTTTATTCCCACGACCATAACTTTAATCCTTCTCCCTGAGTCTTGAGACAGAGACATCAGATTCCCAGGGCCCTCCACTATAAAATAGTCTCAAAACATAGCCTCCAAGCTCACCCAGCCCCCCTTTATAGAGGGGCTTACAGCTAAAAAACAACAGGAAAAATAGAAGACTGATTCCTCCCTGCATCTATTATTTTATCCATTTAATAAGTATTTATTGAGAGACTATCTGTTCTAAGAGCTGAACATAACAATGAGGAGTTCATGATCTCAGAAAAAAAGCCTCAATGAACTTAGTTCAGCCTGCTTCTTTGCCAAATATCATTCTTATTTCAGATTAACTATAGAATAAACAAAAACTCTCTCTCTCTCTCTCTCTCTCTCTCTCACACACACACACACACACACACACACACACACACCACTGCTTTTAAGGATGGCCAATATTAGTTTGTTTGTTTTTTTAATTAAAGAAGTTGTGAGTTTATGAAACTATCATGCATAACATACAGGATCCCCATACACCACCCCACCACCAACACTTTGCATTGTTGTGGAACATTTGTTACAATTGATAAAATAAAATCCAAATATTACTACTAACTACAGTTTATAGCTTATATAAGGTATATTTTCCCCATAAATCATGCTATTATTAACAGCATATATTAGTATTGTACATTTGTCATAAGTCATGTAAGAATGTTCTCATATTTGTACTGTTAACCACAGTCCATGATGGCCTGTGTTGTAACCTGCATAGTTATTATTTATAATAGGAGGTGCTTAGAACATTGACAATTCTTGCAATTAAGGTGAAAATCTGACAAGGTATTCAAAATCAAGTCACTACTTTATTATGTGATTTCAAAGAAGTTAGTAAAATATATATTAATTTAGAAAGGGAGAGGATTTTTTGTTTAGTATTTTAAATCTATGAACAGATTTTTACTTAAAATGGTAATGTTTAAATATTAATGTTTAATATTTATAGAATAATACTGAAAACAATCCTTTGCTAAATATAATCTAAGAAAATATAACAGATATAACTAAATTTTTTCTGTCTTTATTCATGTTTACTCTCAATTTTTACCAAATATTTAGGGGCTTTGGTTGCAGACATATATTCTTTCAGTTACTGTTCTTTCATGTATTTGTTTCATAATCTTGTACAAATTATTCAAATGTCTATGCCTATGGTATATTATCTATAAAATAGGGCTAGTATTATCCAAGTCAAAATTATTATGAAGTTTGAGAGAATATGAACAAAATAATTAGCACAAGTGTCTAGCACACACAATCTCAATAAGTAGAAGCTTTCATTTGAGAACACATGTTATCAATGGGCCAATATTTCTTCCAACAGGTAACATGCACTCCAGTATGTGAATTATGGAGATGCATATCCCAATACCATATTCCTAAATTTTAAGGTGCTACACATATGCACTTTTATGAGGATAACATCTAGGTTTGTGAAAATTCTTGAATGTAAGTTATATTTGTGAGTGGAGAACTGGAAAATTTCCTTAGAAGTAAAAAATATTTCCTTGAAATTCCTTTCATCACTGGTTCCCTTCAAGATGTCCTCATACATGAGATTTCACATACCTACTAACTTTGCTGTGGTATAGAATCTTGTTCACTTCTAAATTGCAATAAATATTTTTTTTCTAAACTAACACATATCATATATTATCTTTAACATATTTTTTAATATCCAAAGTCTTCCTATAATTTAAATTTTTATACCCTATAGAATAACATGTAATTAATTCTATATGTCTGGAAAATACTGCTTTATCAATTACAGAGTTAGGTTTGATTTTTCCTTATTAGACTATATTTTATTCAAGATAAAAGCGGACCCACTTTTCGAAATTCATTAAAGTGAGTTATTTGCTCAAAGATGGGATAGCATGGGGAATGTTAGTGGAAAGAATGCTGGAGGGGTGGGAACCATTCAGTAAGATGATACCATTAATTATTTAATAAGAATTTTAAGCAAAAATGATAAAGTCAATAGTAAATTTATCATGGAAATGTTTAAGTATGATTAGGATAAAACAAAATAACAATTATAGTACTGTTAATAAAACAATTAATATTAGGATGCACTGTCAATTGGAAATGAGAATGAGTTTGGAACAAAGGGTATTAGCGTTAAAGCAAGATATAAATGGAAGTTTAAGATTAGGGTATTTGAAGGGGAAATGTATGTAATTAATTCACAGTGGTCAACTCTGAATATACACTGTTTATAGTTCATTATGATTTTATCATATGCCACCAAGCAGTTCCTATTTTGGTGATTTTTTTTTAACAAAATATGTTATTCACATGCCTTTCTACTTGCCTGATAACTTTTTCTTGAAATTTTCTCTTCTGCTCTCTGGATATACTTGTTCTCTAAGGAACAGACTTATTTATCAATTATAAATCATAGTATATATTGAAAGACTTTGATGAGTTCTTTCAGGATTACAATAATCAGCTTGTTAACTACAACAGACAGGAATGATTGTTTTCTAAAGAAAACATGGGAATTATTTCTCCTAAGGCACACATGAAAAACTAGAGGGAGAATTCAAGTGTACACCTGAGGAACACTTCCTAGGCATGTGAGGATTTACTGTCCTCAGGTGGTTATGGCATACTGCACTGGGGTTTACAGCTACACTTACAGATGGGACTAGAGACATGTTAATATCCAAAGGTGGGATTTCTTGAAATACAGTCATTAAAATCATCTTTCCTTGAGTAGAGACCAGGCATGTCAAAACTAAATCACAAATGTCTTTGGATAATTTTAGCTAAAACCATGTTTAAAAAAATCAAGCAATTAGGGCAACCAGCAAAATGGTGGCAGAGTAAAGAGCTCCAAGAATCAGCTCCTGCTACAGGGCAGTTGGTGATCACAAGAGCTATCTAGACCACTTTTGGGGGGGCTCCAGGAGACCAGAAGTGCATCCTTCAACATCCTTGAAAAAGTGAAAGGAGGAAACTGCCCATCTGCAGAGAAGATTCGTAAGTAGAGCACTCCATGCCATGGAGGCCAGTGCCCATCCTCCACTGGAGGCACAAGCCACCTCGGGAGCTGTTCTGTGGCTGGAATTGGAAGCTCCACTGCCCAAAATGGGGGAGGAAGAGCAGTTGGCCACTAACTTTGGCTACTGATTAGTAAATTCATGGGGCTAAAATATAATCGTAAAACAGCTGAAGTTTGAACCTGTCCAAGTCAGAAAGAGGCTGGTAGCTGCCATCTTAACACCGCGCCTGACGTGTGGGGAAGCAGGGCTGACTGAAAATCACAGTGCTGGTAGGGACCAGCTTTTTCCCATCTAGATCAGATTGCCACTCTAGCCTAAGGCCCAGGCCCACCTTGGGCAGGGAGGAAGCTGGGGAGCGCTGCGCCAGCCTGTCCGGGAAATTACAGGCCATGCCACGGAGGCCGGTGATCATCATACTTTGGGAGCACAAGCCACCCCAGGAGCTATTCTGTGCCAGGAATTGGAAGCTCCATTTCCCAAAAACAGGGAAGGAAGAGACAGTCGGCCACCGATTTCAGCTACTGATTAGTCAATTTGGCTGGCTAAAGTATAACCCTTAGAACAGCTAAAGTTTGAGCCTGCCCCATTCAGAAGGAGGCCAGTAGCTGCCATTTTGACTCCACCCCCAGCATGAGGGGAAGTCGGGCTGACTGAGAATCACAGTGACAATAGACACTGGTTTCTTTCACCCAGATTGGCCTACAGCCATGGCCTAGTCTTCAGCCCCACCTCTAGCAGGAAGGAAGCTGATGGGCCATGCAACAGCCTATCCAGGTAATTGCAGGTACACTTAGCTGGCACAGACTGAATAATCGGATGTCTACCAGGGCAACTGTGGTCATCTTGGACCTGTACTGCATAGATTGCTGCCCACACCTGCAGCTCCATCTCTGCCCCAGGTAGGGGAGAAAGCGGCAGGAAGCTTCATTGTCTCTCTGGGCAACTACAGTCTAGACCTGAATGAGTTGGATTTTTCCACACAGCTGTGGCTCTGTTCCTACCCCTGGCAAAGAAGAAAATTGGGAGAAGGTTCATTGGTCCTTGTGGCAATGAGGGTAACTTGAGCCTCCACAGCTTATAGCCCCAACTACATCTTGGCTCCTACTACACAACCAGCAAGGGAGAAGGGCAGGAAGCCCTAAACTAAAGAGAAAAACTATATCCAGAATAAATACTCTAGTAAGCCAGATGACAAGAAACCAACAAAAAGTTACAATCCACACCAAAAAACTGGAAAATATGTCCCAGTTAAAGGAACAAGATAAGCCTCCAGATGACATAAAGGAGTTGAGACAACTAATCATAGATATTCAAACAAATCTTCTTAATACATTCAGTGAGATGGCTAAAGACATTAAGGATATTAAGAAGACATTGGATGAGCACAAAGAAGAATTTGAAAGTATACATAAAAAAAATAGCAGATCTTATGGGAATGAAAGGTGCAATGAATGAAATTAAAAATATACTGGAATCATATAATAGCAGATTTGAGGAGGCAGAAGAAAGGATTGGTGAGCTTGAAGAAATGGCCTCTGAAAGTGAACATACAAAAGAACAGATGAAGAAAAGATTGGAAAATTTTGAACAAGGTCTCAGGGACCTAAAGGACAGCAAGACACATGCAAACTTATGTGTCATGGGTGTCCCAGAAGGAGAAGAGAAGGGAAAAGGACAGAAGGAATATTTGAAGAAATAATGGTAGGAAATTTCCCAACCCTATTGAAAGACATAGATATCCATGTCCAAGAAGCACGACATACTCCCATCTGAAAAAAATCCTAATAGACCAACTCTGAGACACATACTAAGCAGAATGTCAAATGCCAAAGACAAAGAGAGGATTCTGAGAGCAGCAAGAGAGAGGATTCTGAGTAATGTATAACAGATAACCAATAGATTGGGTGCTGATTTCTCACAAGAAACCATGGAGGCAAGAAGACAGTGTATGATATATTTAAGATACTACAAGAGAAAAACTTCCAGCCAAGAATCTTATATGTGGCAAGATTGTCTTTCAAAAATGAGGGTGAGTTTAGAATATTCACAGATAAACAGAAACTGAGAAAGTTTGTAACCAAGAGATTGGCTTTGCAGGAAATACTAGAGGATGTGCTACAGCCTGAAAAGAAAAGACATGAGAGAGAGGCCTGGAAGAGAGTCTAGAAATGAAGATTATATCAATACAAGTAACTAAAAGTGTCAAAAGAGTGGTGAAAATAAAATATGACAGATAAAACCCAAATATTCAGGAATAAACTTAACCAATGATTTAAAGCACTTGTATTTAGAAAACTACAGCTCATTGTTAACAGAAATAAAAAAAAAAAAGATCTCAATAATTGGAAGAACATTCTATGCTCATGGATTAAAAGACTAAATATAATTAAGATTTCAATTCTACTCAAATTGATATACAGATTCAATGCAATCCTGATAAAAATTCCACCAACATTTTAAAAATAAATGGAAAACATGATTATCAAGTTTATTTGGAAGGGTAAGGAGTCCTGAATAGCCAGAACATCTTAAAAAGGAAAAGCAAAGTTCGAAGACTCTCATTTCCAGACTTTAAGTCATATTACCTAGCTACAGTGATAAAAACAGCATGGTACTGCCATAAAGACAGACACATAGATCAATGGAACTGAAATGATGGTTAAAAAACAGACCCTCACATCTATGGTCAAGTGATTTTTGACTAGCCTGTCAAACCCACCCAGCTCAGGCAGAATAGTCCATTCAACAAATGGTACTGAGAAAATTGGATATCCATAGTAAAAGAAGGAAAGTGGACCCCTATCTCACCCCCTATACAAAAATTAACTCAAAATGAATCAAATACCTAAATATAAAAGCAAGAACCACAAAGCTTCTAGAAGAAAATGTAAGAAAATATCTTCAAGACCTAGTGATAGGTGGTGGATACTCAAAGGAGATAAGAGGAGGACTGAGATGGACTACTGATATTTAATGTATGTAGAAGTTTTAATTAACTTTACTGTAAAAGTGTGGAAATGTACAAAATTGGTGGTAACACATTATAGTGAGTGACAGCTGTTTTATAAATGGGGATGTGGCTGAAAATGGTAGTCTAGGGATGTAAATGCCAATTGACAGAAAGAGAATAATCTAGGGACTGAATCACACAGTAAACCCAGAGGTGGATGAGAATAGTGGTTGATGGTACAGATGCAAGAGTGTCCTTTGTGAGCAGATGTACATCAGTATTGCAGGGTGGTGGGAACGTGCAGAAGGAAGGGAAAAATACAACTGGAGTGACCTATGGAGTGTGGTTAACAGTAATAATGTAATATTCTAGCATCTATGCCAAAGATGTACTGTGTTGATAATGGGGGAGTATGGAAAACATTTGGCAAATGTATGCTATGTACCTGGTAATATTCAGATGATATATCTCATAATCTGTAACAAATATTTCACTGGGGTGTGGTGTGTTGATAGAGGGGTGTTGTTTGGGAATTCTTCACATGTGCATGATTGTTTTGTAAGTTTACAACTTCTGTCATAAAAATATATTTTAAAAATAATAATAGGGTGGGTTGGGGGAAAATATACCAAAGATAAGGACTATAATTATTAGTAAGATTTGGACAATATTCTTTCATATTTTTTAACAAATCTCTCATGATAATGCAAGGTTTTGGTGGAAGGTTGATGTATGGGACCCCTGTAAAAAAAAAAAAAAAAT
>JAQZBX010102463.1:0-11157 GCA_029593785.1 Cabassous unicinctus | reverse complement strand
TACAAACATCATCCAAACCTTGCTAGATTAATGCAAACGTCCACACTGGAGGTCCACCAGAAGGAAAGGCATGTTCAACTTCGTGTTTAGTTAAAAAGTATTACCCCACTCTTAAGTGTTTTAAACAATATAAAATTCTTTTAACAAAAAGTAATGAGACATACTAAAAGGAAAGATATACCATCCAAGATAAAGAAATCAAACTTCAGAACTGGAATCTGGTGTGAGAGTGATATTGAAACTATCCAACAAGGAAATTAAAATGGAAATAACCATGATTAATATGTAAAAGGCTAGTGGTAGAAGTAGATAGGTATAGCAGTTTGGCAGTTTGATGTAATTATGAATTCCAAAAATAGATATTGGATCATGCTTGTAAACTGGCCTGCTAATCTTGGCATGATTAAGTTATGATTGGGCCATTAACTGGGCCACATCAGTAGGGCACTGAGCCCCACCCCTTGGTGGGGTGGGAATCAAACATAAAAGGCATGGCAATGAATAGATTTGGAACAGTTTTGATGTTGGAGTCTTGAGCTGGAGCTCCGGGAAGTAAGAGAGGTTGGTCGTGAGGAAGGAAAGAAGGCCCCTGGATAGAGAAAAGCCATTCACCTGATAGTCTACAGCTGGCCTTGTGGAGAGAAGCAAAGCCTAGAGAGCCTCATAGTCTACAGCTGACCTTGTGGAGGAAACAGAGGAGCTAAGCCCAGAGAGAAACACAGCCCCTGGAAGAAAGGAACCCAAGAAGCCTGAACCCTGGCAAATGTCAGCAGCTGTCTTGCTCCAACACGTGGCAATGGACTTTGGTGAGGGAAGAAACTTACGCTTATGGCCTGGTAACTGTGGACTTCTACCCCAAATAAATACCCTTAATACGACCAACTGATTTCTGGTATTTTGCATCAGCATCCCTTTGGCTGATGAATACAATAGCATATGCACTTTTATGCATAATTTCAGCAGAGAGATGGAAACTATGATAAAGACTAAAGTGGAAATGCTAGAAATAAAAAAAAAAAGAAAAAGAAAAAGCACATAGTAACAGCGATGAAGAGTGCTTTCCACAAGACACACTTGTAGACTAAGCACAGCCAATGAAGAATCAGTGAACTTGAAGCTTGGTCAGTAGACACCACCAACTCTAATCTAACACCATGTGGATCATTCTAACTTTCTCCTCTTTTTTATCTTCAACTTCCAATTCCAGAAGTGAGAAACCTGGCTCCCATCATCCAACATCCATTTTTTTCACATCCTTTGAATGCATAGATTTGTTTTAGAATTGCTTACTTATAACTCTGAGGGAATCAACTTTACCAGCTACAATACAGTATTTATGCAATGTTCTTTTTATCCTTATTTTTACTATCTACAATCATCTGCAAAGCCACCTAGTTCAGCAATTTTTTATCCATCCATTTTTGGTTAGGCTATACCATACAAATTGTAATACTTCTAGATTATTTTCAGCCGTCTAAATTCCATTCTGAATTCCCCCCTATCTAAGATATTATTTTAAAATTTGCATATATTGATATTTAGTCTTTGTATTGAAATATTTTATGAATTTTGGAAAATTCATAATGTCATGTATCCACCAGTACAGTATCACAGAGATTTTCACCAACCCCAAACCCAAGTTTTCATCTATTCAATTCTTCCTCCCTCCCAAACTCCTGACAACCATGGATCTGTCTGTCTTTAAAGTTTTTTCATATTCCAGGATTATTATCAGTATTGTAGGCTTTTCAGTCTGCCTTCTTTAATTAGAAATATGAATTTAAAAGTCCTCTACATTATAAATGGATTGAGAGTTTGCAAGCTTAATATTTTAATCACTGAATAGTATTCCAGTGTTGCACCACAGTTTTTTGTTTGTTTATTTTTAATCCATTCATCTTTTAGAGGACATAATGCTTGTTTTGTTTCTGTTGATTGTAAATAAAGCTTCTATAAAAATTTCCATGCAGGTTTTACTGTGGACAGAAAAAGTTTGTTATCATATAATTTAAAATTGTAATAAAATTATCTATAATGCATATATAGAATCATTTTATGGATCATAAAATTGATATTATTGATAGCTTGTATTCATTCTTCTCAGTGGAACATAGTATTTTTTTAATTGAAAATATACTTTCTTTATAGTTGCTGAAGTACCAGTTAAGTTCAGGGGAAATTGGAGGGTATTTCAGCTCTAATTATTTTCAAATGAAATATAAATATATATATTAGAACAATAAATATTACCTTTTGGAGAAGGACCTGATGATTATTGATCAGTTTTTATTAATGATATCACTATGACACATGACAAATGATAAATGTCAACAAATATATCTTGCTGGATATTCATTCTAATAAGCTTTTTTTTTTAATACATGCTTTATTGTACTAATATATATAACTCACAATTTCCCATTTTAACCATTTTCTGGTATATAATTCAGTGGTATTAATTACATTTGCCAAAATGTATTACCCAAACTATTTAGATCACTCATCTCCTTGTTTAATCTAGCCTCTCCCACTTCTTTCATTTTTCTTTTTTTTCTAATTAATTTTTTTAAAGATGCTTAGATTACACAAATGCCACACAAAAGATTCTAATAAGCTTTTTAAAAATGATAAAAATTTAAGTTTTCTCTAAATATTTAAAATAAGCAGTTTTGGTGCATCCATACTAGTTTTATGTGGGTTTCCACCATGAGCAAACCAACCTCAGCTGAAGAAGCGCTTATTCACCAGGCACAGCTGCTGCCTGCATCCTTCTCCTCCTAAGGCACCTCCAAATCATGTCAAGTGTGAGGCTGAGTCTTCCCTGTCATGTGGGGTCTCACTCCCTGTCATTATCCTCAGAGGAAGAGACCTCAAAAAGGACATTTAGTGGGGCAGGGCCCAGTCTGTTAGCTGGTGGGAGATAGGGGCATCAACTTCTTCTGCCTTTTTTTCCATGTGTAGATAAGGAGGTTTTTGTTTGTGTGCTTGTTGTTAATGAGCTTTATTTTTCAGAACAGTTTTAGATTTACAGAAAACTCATGAAGATAGTACGGAATTCCCAAATATGCTGCACCATTTCCTCTATCAGTAACATCTTACATTAATATGGTACATTTGTTACAAATAATTAATGAATATTGATACATTATTATTACTGATACATTCTTATTAATCAAAGTCCATACTCCATTAAAATTTTCTTAGTTTTTACATAATGTCTTTTTCTGTTCCAGGATCCCATCCAAGATACCACATTACATTTATTTTTGTTGTTGTTGTTGTTTGTTTGATTTTTGTGTGTGTGTCTGTTTTGCTATTTTTTGTTTTTTTTTATTTTTTATTTTTATTTTTAAAGAAGCTTTAGATTACATAAATGTTACATAAAAAATATAAGGGATTTCCATATGCCCCATCCCCTTCTCCCCCATACTTTCCCACATTAACAAATACATATAAGTTTTTGTGACTAAGAGATTTCAAAGCGAGTAGGGAGGTCATTGCAGAGGTTATGATTTTGCACATCTCAGCAGGATCTCATTGACTGCCACAGTAAACAGTGTCTCAAAGAGTGGGGCTTTTGAGGGCTCTAGAGACATCCAGACACTATAAGCAGGGCAGACAGGCTCGGGAATTTGGCACTCTGTCAGTGGACATTACTTTGGAATTTATGCTTTCCAGTGTAACAGAGGCAGACAATTATAGTTTCCCTACACATGGCTCTTCTGCCCCTTTTATATATAGTGAATCTATAATTAGCACTATACTTGTTAAATGTATGTCCCAGAGACTTAAAACTTTGGTCTGTTCATGTGCTAGATAAGGAGTTAAATCCAGGTATGCTATTGGGACACACTGCAGAGAAGGTGACAGGAATCTGACTTTGGAAAGAACCTCCAATTCAGATCTCTTCTTGGTTGTGTGGAGAGGCATTGGGAGGTTCTGCCAAGTCCTTACAATTTTGATGCTGCTCACTTCAGTGACTCTTGAACAAGTTCTGGTGTCAAACACCTCTCTGCTTCTCTTCTTGACTTTTTCTTTAACCCTATTAAGCTTTTATTAGAAATTGAAATCCATTGTTTTGGTCTTACTTAAACATATAGTTTATTTTTGCACATTGCAAAATTTTATATCCTCAATAAACACTTTATTTTAATATTCTACATCAACTATTTATTCTCTTGAATAATTTTATTTTTCTAAATGTAGAGGCAACAAAATTTCAAGACTTTTAAATTTATTCCATCATCATACATAATATATATTTATACAGTTAAAGCAAGTTGCTAATAAAAAATATCTTCTTAACTGATTTTCTTTTGATGCACCCAATGACTCTGATGTTGGACTGACATCATTTATACATCTGCAAACTTCTGCTAATGGAGGTAATGTTTTATCAGTTATTGCTTCACAAATATTTTCATACATACACAAAACAACTTGAAATTAAGAGCAAGGTACATTTATTTAGACATATAAGTATTTGAACTAAGTGAAAATCAAGCTTTATAGAGAGATATGTAAACACATCTTCAGGAGGCTTTCATGATTAAATCTTAATCTTTAGGGAGATTCTTCAGAAGATGACAAGCAATTTTAGAGATGTTCCTATTTATTACTCAGAATCTTTGTATCTTCAAGTTTTCATGTTTTACTATGTCTCCATCATGGAAGATGATAAATGTCAACAAAAATTGGGCAAGTTACACATTGCCATAAATCTTAGTGCAAAATGCAAATTCAGTGATGATTATCCCATAATCATGAAGTCCCTTTTCATTCATTGCTGCTCAGAAGCTTACCTCAAAAGAAAAATCAATAAAATTTATTAAAAACTGTCAGTGTTGTTGGGGATTGAATCATTTCCCCCATAAGAAGATAGTTCATGTCCCAACCCCTAGCCCTGTGACTATGATCCCATTTATAATAGGACTGTTGAAGATGCTATTAGTTAAGTTGTGTCCAAACTGAATGAGGATGGGCCCTAATCCATTATGGTAAATTGGACAGGGAAAGAGGGCACCTTGGGAGGTAGCCAGAAGATAGAAGTAAACAGAAACTGAAGAAGAAAGGAGAAGATGCCATGTGCATTGCTATGTGATTGAAAAACAAGGAATCCCAAAGATTGCCAGCCAGCTGGAAGATACTGACCCCAGGTGGAAGCAAGCCCTCTAGCCTCTCAAACTGTGAGCCAATACATGCCTCCTTTTATGCCAACTTGTAGTATGTTATTTGTTTTAGATGAGAAAGCAAAATAAATGTTCACCATACATACATACAACGAAAGGCAAAACAAAGCAAAGCAAAGCAAACAAACAAAAAATGGACTAAGAATGTTCAGATTACTCTCACCCTTTATTTCCTACACAGATTTCATTCACAAGTAGCCTCTAATTTAAGAGTTTTCCACTGACCCAGTCATTAGGCCACCTGGAGATTTAATGCATCTTGCAGGCCATTGCAAGGGATGGCAGAACTGGCTGGTACTTCATGTGACCAGTGGGTGCCACATTGTCTGATACTTTTCCCACTACTGTCACACTCCAACTCCACATCTGAAAGAAGGTAGTTCTGCCTATCCATTTATGTCCTGGTTCAACTGCAGCTGAAAAGAATTAGGAGAACAGTGATAGTTTGCTGTTGATTGCCCTTCAGATTTAACCACATGTTTAATTGAAAATTATAGCCATTAACTATGAATCACAACTTACTTTGGCACTGAAGGAGTTCAATTATAGGTCATGACTACTAACAGAAATCAGGCTGCCTTGGTATGTATGGGACAGGCGTCTCTAGTCTCAAGACACTAAGATAAGATCTGTTAGGAGCCTGGTGGAGAAGCATTCTGTGCTTCTAGGAATGTATTTAGTATATGTCAGATAATGATTAACAAGGTCTGTATGTGCAGGAATGTAAGGAGAACTGAACCATTAACCCTAAAGCCTTGCTGACTTTAGTAACGTGTAATCCATCACATATCTATTACCCTTGCACATGTGCACACGTATTTTCTTTGTTCTAAAGCTAAATATAAGCCACTATGTTTTATGCAGTGGCACTCTCCTCCTTTTGGATGGAAGGTCCCCTGACCCCGGTTATTTCTTTCTCATCTTTTCTCATCTGCGGCACCATTTTCATAGACCTAGTTCCAGAACATCAACAGGGACAATATAAATGCAGAGGCTAGAAGTAAAAAGTGTAGTACTACCAAACCAATCACCAGTAATTTTAAAAAAATATTATTTTTAAATGAAATATCCAGGAAATTCAAAACTCCAAAGATTGTCAGGGTAATAGGTGTCAATCTAAACTATAACAGAAAACCAGGAGTTATGGTCACCCATAATCTGTGAATGAAAATAATAATTTTCAATTGGAGAGGTAGCAAAGGGAATGTGGAAAACTAATGTGAGGAAGAAAAGCCTAGGAAAAAAGCCTCAAGAAAAAAAAGGTTGAACTTTTCTCTGGATCTTAAGCTTAATATTTAAATAAATAATTCACTTAAGGGGAGTGGATTCATAAAACTTTTAAGATTGTCTTGGTAATTCTCAAATTAATGCTTGGTTTAAAACAACAGCAAAGTCCTCCTGGTTCTTGAACACTCTCTTTATCATTTTAATAATGCAAACCACTATAGAATCAAATGAAATGGATAAGGCGTGGTTGTACTATAGCTGGTCTTGAAAACTAAGTTCTTAAAATGCTTCTTAGGTTATACTAGGTATGAAAAATGTGACCACATGTTGCTCAGTTGTCTTTCAAAATTATTGTACAGATTGGAAAAAATGTGAGGACTAATGATCAAGTTCTATGCTTGAACTAATAATATTTCATAAATTATTCATAATCTCTCGATCTTAGAGACACTTGACCAAATTCTCCTTTATTTACCTTAAACTTCTAACACCTAATAGTGATTAGGATTGAGGTGCTCAGAAAGGAACATGTGTACCACTTGATACAGAAGTGTTTCACTAAATTAAAAAGTATCCAGTGCACTGGATGTAACAGAGTGCTTATTTAGCATTGAGGTTACAATTCAGAATGTGGGAATTCAATTGCAGATAAAACACTCCATAGTTATGTTTAACTGAGTGAATGTTGAATGCATTAATAACAAATGAGCCAGTACAAATTTCTGATCTAATGTGATTACTACAATTTCAGTAATTTCATTCACCTATCATCAAATACTTGTTTAACTACTCACTGCTGGGTAATAACTCTCACAGAGAGTATGAGATCTCACCTGTGGTTATTGTAAGATGATAACCTAGCTTAAAGAGACATAATATGCACGTGTGGTGAATCTTGCAAATTTTGTTGTCATTCAGAATACAAAGTGTGTAAGTAATATTCACTGAAGAAGCTAGGAAGTAACAAAAACGTTTGAGTTAGAGTGTTTATCTAATCTGTAGACCATATAGTTTTAGAGAAAAAATATAGCATGAAAAGAGATGGAATTAATCTATTCCAATTTTCACAGAAATGGCTTTTATAGTATCCACAAGAGATTGTCATTCATTTCCTTCTAAAACATCAACAGCCTACAAGAAATGAATGTCATTGCTTAACAATTCATCCCACCACAGTTTTATGAGTTCTAATTGTTACTTTTCATGGGAAGTTCTATTACCTTACTATTTGTCCATACACTATGGAGACAGACTCCCCATGTTCCTACCACAAGGCCATTCACAAATTGTTTGACCTTGAACACATTATTTACATGCCCTGTGTCTGAGTTTTCCATTTATTAAAAGAGGGACTTGATAATAAATTTTATGTAACAAACAGAGCTTAGAGGATTTTTATTAGTAAAATTGCTCTGATTGTTATGTAATGAATTAATAAATCAAAATGGTCTTTGGAAGTATTTTCATCTTCATTATACAGATGAAATGTAATTCATTTTCCATGAGATAAAATTCAAGAACTTAAAGAAAGTTTGTTCCCAGCCTTTCCCTCAACAAGAACCTGTAATTTTCAGGCTAACAATACTCTTTCTTGAAGAACAGTCCTATTTATATGCCTTATAGACACATTGCTATAGACATATTATCATTATGCCTTATCCTATTTTTTGTAATTATTTTCAAAGTGAAGATCATCAGTGTGGAGCTCAAGTATACATTTGCAAGGACAGGAAGTTTTTCCTTATTACCTATATTTCTATCACTGCAATGAATGAGAGCAATTGTCAGTATGTTAGCCAAATATTATAGCTACCTCATATTTAGTTTGTAGGCAATAAAATAATATGGGATTTGAATGGCATGCACACTATAATTAAACAGTAATCAGCAGTGAGTTATTGAATAAAGGTTAGAGAACATTTTGAGCAAATTTATAAAGTACAAAGTAAGTTGTAAATGTGGTGTTTTATTTGGAATATCTTTGAGGCAATAGAATATCCAGTCTAAAAGGTGGGTTCAGAAGGCTGAGTTACAGGAAATACTGAGAAGAAAATGGACTGATTCTAGATTTAAGAGAATGTGAAAAGCACAGCAGAGGATTATAATGACAAAGTCAGGGGTTACCACATTTTTAAGAGGAACGATGTATTTCAAGGGAAAAAAAGTGTCATTCTTTAAATATTCATTAGAAAGATGGTTCTAAATAGGGGGAAACTAAAAGCAAATGGATAATTTGAATTATAACTATAACTTTAGTAATATCATGGGAAGAAGAAATTTATTGTAGTGGTTAATACCAAATGAAAGATATTACTTTAGGATTTTTGTTGCAGAATTTTACCTCTTCAATCTTGCCTAATATCTGGATGCATGGCTTTTAAAATCTGAGGTTCCAAATTTGTTTTGCAAACCATGAAATCATAGACAAGTTAATTTTGGAGTCTCAATTTATACATATATAAAATAAATATATTAATATTTCCTTTTTTGTTGTGAATTTCATATGTGTTGGGGAAGGTAATTAGTGAATTCTATAACTATCTTTAATTTTGTTTCATAGATCTAGGAACTAACTTTTCGTAACTCTAAGAGAATGGCACAAAGCAGTCCACCCCAGAACAGCAACTAACTGCAACACAATTGCACATGATGGAGATTTTTTCAGGTGTGTACTTCAGTTTCCAACTGAAAAATAAAAATAGTCATGGATACAGCAGAATTTGATCATCAGTTGTGGGCTCAATTATCATTTGCATGTAAGATCTATAATTGCTGCTCCTATACACCTGAGGAGCTGATAAGTTCAAAATTAATTTTACAGAATCCTAGGATTATTACCATCTTTCCTAGCATACAGCTTATTTTCTCTTATCTATGAAAGAATGATATACCTCACATATATAAATATATATCTTTCTTCCTTCATGATGTTACTTAATGGTCAAATAACTGATTAGTGATATTTTAATAGCAGACCACTGAACACAGCTGTTTCATAGCACAGTAGCCCAAGACATTTGAAAAGAGACAGTAACCCAGAAAATTCAGAAAGTGCAAAACCCTGGTTTGTACAAAGAAATGTGCAATGAATTGCATCAAGGAGTTTCATAGTCTCTCTTTCTCTCATTACCCAATTTAATGAAACAAAGCAAAAAAAGAGGGGGTGGGGTGGGAATTATAAGATGCAAAACTGTCATTAGTGAATTCTAAGTATTAAATATATTGACTTAATTCAGTAAGAATGTTTTGAATATCCTTTTTTATTTGGACACAATCTCATTGTCCAAGATAAGACAAGTAGAACCAACTATATATTACTACTGAAAAATCTCTAAGATTGCTGTTACTGAAAAAAAATGTAAATTTATTGTGTAGAGGTCAGTAAGTTACATCTTATAGCAGAATGCAGCAATAATTAAGCACATGTGATATGGAATCAGACTATATTTGAATAAAGCCTTCATCTTACTGTTTGTGTGTTTTTTGTTTGTGTGTTTTTGAAATCATTTCTTAATTCTCTCTCAAGCTTGGTTGTCTCATCTATAAAATGGACTGGCTAAAATTTCCTCATGGGAAATTTATGAAGATTAAATGAGACTCTCTATTGTGTAATGCTAAATTTAGTACAATCAATTCACATTAACTAAGAATATACCAAAAATTCTATTTATTGGGTTTAAGCAAAAGTATAAGGACAAACACTGGCTACTTAAATTAATTTTTCTAAATTAGGAAAGCATGACAAAAACAAAGACATTTAAATTTTGTTACAAAATATTTAAATTATAGATTAATTAGAGACTGGAAACTATGAGCAGAAACAGGTTGCCTCAAGAAAAGGAATTCTAGATCTAGAAGATCCAACTGAAAAGAGCAGAATTCAGGGTTACATTATACATAAATGGTAGTAGCATTAATCACTCCTGGCAAAAGGGACGAAAAAAGGAAAAACTAAGATGATTTGTGCTTCATAGATCAATATATTTGTTCAAATTCTTCTTTCATTTTTTTTGCAATAGGACTTATTTATAGGAAAGAAAACAACATTCTTACCTTGTCCCTGAAGGCTTGTTTTACTTGTTTGTTTGTCAGAGTATAAATGAAAGGTTTTAAGAGGGAGAAAAATGAAGTATTGAGCATGGCCACATCCTTATTTAAACCCATTCTTCCTTGTGCATTAGGCTTAATGTACATGAAGATACAGCTTCCATAAGAAAAGAGGATGACAATCATGTAAGAAGAACAGGTAGAAAATGCCTTTTTTCCTTTTCTGTGCAGACAGAATCTTCAAAATCGTCCTTATAAGTGTATAGAAGGTAATCACTAGGATCAAGGTAGCAAGAAGTGTCACCAAAGCTAAAGTATAAGATAAGATTTCTATGTCCCTGGTATCTGTGCAAGAGACCTGAAGGACAGGGCCTTAGTCATATACAAAATGATCAAAAATATTGTCACCGCAGAATTTAAGCTGGAGACCCATCATGATAAGACCTGGGAAGACATTTAAAAATACAGTCAACCAAGAACTAAAGACCAGCCTGGAGCAGACTGCTGCTCATGATGGTTGTGTAATGCAGGGGTTTGCAGATGGCCACATAGCGGTCATAAGACATGGCCGCTGATAAGAACTCTGCTGCTCTGAAGAAAATGAACAGAAATAATTGGGCTCCACAAGTACCATAGGTAATTATTTTGTTCTTTGTTGCTAGGCTGACCAGGAATTTAGGAATACAAGTTGATG
>JAQZBX010102462.1:0-11155 GCA_029593785.1 Cabassous unicinctus | reverse complement strand
GCCCAGAAAACTATTAGAGGAAGTTTAATATTATATATACAGAAAACACTTGATAATGTTAGGGAAAAAGTATATGTGACAAATGATTGATTGATAAAGCATGATTTACAAATAGCATGAATGCTATTTGGATTAAAAATGATATATTGTGAACCTGCTTTTTCTGTCTTATGTATACATTATATACTGAAACGCTGTGCGAATGATACAATGATGGCATTTTTTGTAATAGAATCATAATTTATAAGGGCCTTAATATAAGTGCAGAGGATGTGTCTTTGATGCCACATGAGATGGAGAGAACAAAATAAGATATTATATCTATTTCATATATATTGAATTTATAATATGTATATAATATATAATACACATATATTTCATGACAATGTTGATTATAGTGGATTTTGGTTGATTTTTGAATTAGTGGCAGTAAGGGGTGCTTGGTGCCACTTTCCCCACTTTTTAAATGTCATTCTATGGCTGTAACTTCATGTGTGGAATTTAAGTCATTTCTCAGAGCTGTTACATATTTTCTTTACTCCTATTAGTGGTATAATTCCCTGTGGGAGCCAGAAAGGCCCAGTGTTTGCCCTCCCCTCTGACCACCATGACTGCCCAACCACCACTTGTCCTGGGCCTGTCCTGACATGTCACACTTGTGCTACTGGGGCAGGTCAGGCCCACCCACCCACCATGAGGCTCCTCACCTGAGCACTGACCAGTTTTGATCCACTCATCTCTGCATATGTCCTTCTATCTTATCATAACATTAACAGAACTTGAAAGCAGCATATTTCAACTTGGCTAATCAATATTTGTTAAAGTTTAAAGAATAAATTTACTAAGACCTTCATCTCTAGCCTGGTTTCAAGTTGGTGAGGCAGCAATGTGAGTTGAAAAAGAATTGGCCTGGACACTAAAGTCACCAATGTTTATGGTAAGATTTGGGATTCAGAAGATACTAAGGCAAGTTCCAAGGTTTGACCTGGTACATAAGGCACTCAGAACATCCTTGCCTAGAGGTGTTGTCAGGGGAGTGACAGGCAATAAAATGAAAACCACATGTGGAGTGAATTTTGTCACTGTGAAGACATTGTGCTGAAGGTCAAAGTGCCTTTTTCATTGGTGACAAATTTCTACATCTTCCTCTTAGGTGCATTGTTTGTGAGGATGGCATTTGGTTACATTTATTCACATGGATGAACCCCTGTGTATATTGTGCCTCACATAACAGTATAGCTTTTATTTATCAAGTTAAATGTATTAATGAAACTTCATTGAACTTCTGTCTTAAGCCATGTAGCAGAGTCATGACCAGGTTTACCTGATCTTTCTCAAATCAGGTAATAGATAAGTCATAAGAAGTCATAAGAAGAAATCCCAGATGCTCCTTTATACTCCCACTGCACATGTTCCTGGTCCCCTAAATATCCTGTAGCCCCCTGCACTTGGCCCTGTTTCTGACCCTGGACTTGGTTGTCCTGAGCTCCCCTGTGCCTGCCTCTCATACTGGTCCCTGGGATGAGTGCTTCTGACTTCTGACCTGAACCTTTGGTTCCAGGATCATGAGTTTCTCCAGCACCTGACTTTAGACCTGGTGTTTCTGATCTCCCCCTGCACCAATCCTTGCCTGGCACCTGGTATCCATGTTGCTGAGTGCCCATGCACCTGCCTTGACTCTGGACACTAGGCCCCATGGTCCTGAGCTCTCCCTCCACCAGGCCCAGGTCATGTCCTAGGGACTCAATATTGCTGAGATAGCACCTATCCCTGGTCCTGTCACCTGGTCTCAGTAGTCCAGCCCTCTCTTCCTCCTGACCTTGATTCACAGCACTGGTTCAATGATCCTGAGCTCCCCTTGCACCTGTCCTGTTCCTGCACATTGGCTCAGTAGTCTCAAGCCTCCCCTCACCTGCTCCTTCTCCTTATTCCTGGGCTGCATGTTCCTGACTTTCCCCTGCACCTACCCTGGACATGCCCCCTGGGTTCAGTAACCCTGAGATTCCCCTTGCAGTCAGTCCTGCCAGTCATGTGGGGAACTGAGGCCTGAGCTCCTACATTCTTCCCTCAAATGTGGGGCCCACACAGCATGTCTTCTTTTGTATGGACCATTCATGTTGTTGGATATAGGTGGCAGCTGGAGCTGCCCTTGGAAGGGTCCTGGCCATGGATGGCTGAGCTATATTTGTGGTCTGTATGGCTGTTGTAGCTGCCAGGATCTGCTGCCACTTGACAGGCTCCTCTGGATTCCAACCAAGCCTGTAGGCATCAATGTGGATCTCTGCTCTCAGCTGCTGGACTCTCTAGACATCCACAGGGACATTGATTCCTGGCCAGAATAACTGATCACTGGGAGAAAAGAGGAAACACAGACCCTTAGAGGAAACTCCAGATGACAAAAGTTAACCTCCTCAGCCTTTGTCTGCACATGATCATGGCTCAGAGTGGTCCTGATCACCCCCTGGAGGCCACTCTGCAGGGGTTGTTTGAGTCTGTGCTCACACTACCTCTCTTCACTGTGTCTCACTCAGTAATACCTGGCCACATCCTGGGCTTTCAGATGTCATTTGCAGACACAGTGTGTTCTAGGCCTTTTCTTTGAGATGATGGAATTGCTCTTCATATGGTCTGCTTAGTGTGTCTTAATTCCATCACTCCAGGCCCCTCTTAAGGCCCTTTTGGAAACAGCCCTTCCAGTAACTAATGAAGGTGAATCCTTAGGATGTCCAGGAGAGTCTCAGAGACCCCCAGGCTTTACCCAAGTCTATCCCAGTTTCCAAGATCTACACCCCACATTGGTCAACTCAAGGCACAAAACATCCTGGTAAGAAAGCTGTCACATAATCTCAGTCTTCCTCTCACTCATATAAACTCACATAAAATTTATTTCTATCCATAAAGTTCCTTTTGCACTTGCAATAATATAAACCCAGCTAAGCTCACACTCTATGGTGAATCATCCATGATCAGTTCCCATCACTGAAGAGGATCACCTGGGAATCCCAGGGCTGGATCTCCTCTCTCAGAGCTGCAGGGTCAGGGCTGGACTGGTTATAATCAGCCAAGGGAGAAGCCCCATCTGCATTTCCTCCTACCAGATAGCAAGGACTAGGGTTGGATGCCTTCAGAAGTGACAGTTCCCAGAGCAGATGTGAGTGTTCTGGGTGCAATGGGTGGCAATGATAACATTCAGGAAAGTGTGATTTCTTATTATATGATTGTGCTGACCTAACCTCTTATATCAATAATTTTATTTCATTTTTATAAAAGTGCAATAAATATAGAAATAACTATTAAGGTTACCTTCATTTCACACATGTAAAACATCAAACAGAATAAAAGAGGAGTTCAGTAGCATGCCTTGAGCATATATCTGGTAATTGTGAGCCCATGTCTAGACCTGGGCTGCAGACCATTGGACTGAAATGCCTCCCTGTACCACCTCCAGTACAGAGAGTGAGTTTACACCCTCCACACCTGCCTTGCTGTAATGAGAACCAACTGTGTTGTGGCTCCAGGATTTACCTGAATAATGTGGTGGGGATCAGGGTTCAGGAATTTTTTCAGGAGTCTCTGACACATCATTCATTATTTATGCCTCCATCTCTCTCTCTCCTTACCAATATATTTACTTTTAAAAACTATTGATGAGTTATATTTGATTAACTGCATATAAAGTGTTACATTCTTTATGTAGTTTCTTATGTGTACACCTATGCAACCAGCACCACAATCAAGATAGTGTGCAAATCCAACACCCCTAAAATTTTTCTCTTGTCCTTTTGTAATTCTGCCTTTCCACCCTTCCAACTTCCCACTCTGTCCACAGGGTAACTACTGATCTTCTTTTTGTTACATTGGATTAGTTTATATCTTCCAGAATTTATATAAATTGAATCACAAAATACGTGCTTTTATTTCTTCACCTTCTTTAACTTAGTATAATTTTGGGCATCCATCCATATTCTTGTGAGTCCCAAGCATTTGTTATTCTAATGCAGAGTAGTATTCCTAGTATTCCAATGAAAGCATGAGGCATTTATCTACTCACTTGCTGATGTATATTAGGACTGTTTCTAGTTTCTAGCTATTATAAAGAAATCTGATACTCAGAAAAAATGACTTCTATTATTACTACAACAACAAAAAGAAGAAAAACTGGAAAAACTGCAAATAAACTAATTGACCTCAATACATCAGGTAATTGAAGTTAATGAACAAACAGCACACTTGTAAGCTGGAGAGAGGCAGATGCCTGCAGGGAGAAACAGGACCCAAATCTTAGATTACCTGGGAAAGATGTCCACAGTTGGTGATTAACCTTAGTAAAAAAGTTCAAAAGAGAATATGCAATCAATGTCCTAAGGCTGGGCGTGGTCAAGGCATAAGAGGGTGTAGCTCCCAAAATCTACATGTGTAGACGGATTCCTACAGTGTTGCAGAGCTTTCTCCCAGGATTAGGGAGAATACACAAAAGGGCCCCACCTTCCTGTGGTGGTGCTGTCTGGGGGAGAGGAACAGCAGCCACTGCTGAAATGCACCAACACCCACCTCCCCTAGTTCCACAACAGATGCAATAATTAATCAGAAAGGGGAAACCATCACAAACTGTATTCAACAGCTGAAATCCTTCAGAAATTGGGAAATGAATAGATTCTACACCCAAAATTCTCTGAGCACTGCCTCTGTTCTTCTTCAGGAATAAAAACCTTGTTTCCAGGGAAAGACCAAAATGAGTCACAGAACATACTGATGGGAGAAAAACCATTCCAGTAGCTGGAGGGAAGAGATGGAAACACTCTAACCTCAGGAGCAGGAGCCCTTAGTCATCCCAAATCTGCCTCTGACTAGGAGGGACAGGGACACATGGACAGCCTCACCCAGCCCCAGGTTCACAAGTCCTGCCTAAGAGTAAAGCTCATGCAGAAGATAAGAGAATGTATCCCTAGGCCCAACCTCCTCCACCACATGACAGCCATCAAGTATACATGAAGATGGATTTCAGCTTGAAGAGCTGAAAGGGGGAATTCCCTCCATGGAGAGGACACATAAAAGATCTCAAGCCAAACAGACAATAAAAGCAGTTATCACTAGAGTAAACTAACATTTTGGTGCACAGAGCAGAAAAAAATTCAACTCAGGAATACATGGCAACAGTAAACTCCAAGTCAGCCCTAATCACCCTCAGAGAACCCCCACAATAAAGGCCTAGCAGAAGGTAAGGTGTGATCATATAAAGCAGGAAAAAATGAATTAAAATAAAAATTAATAATAAAGGAAATAAAATAATACAACAATATCTACTGTCATGCAGCATGTCCAGCTTTCAACAAAAATCTTAGGGTAAGTCAAAGAGCAAAAGACCAGTCTTAAAGCAAAAACCATTAGAATGAGCATAGCATGTGATCCAGATCCTGGAAGTAAAATACATAAAGAATTTAATATGACAATGATTAATATGATGGTATTATTTTTTTTACAAAAGCCCACACATCATGTGAAGTACACCTCCATTGTATAGATGTCAGTCTCCAAACAGAAGTATAGTAAAGTTGTGAGATGTGCCCAAGAGTCCCAGTATCTGGGCCTGTGCTCTTCACCCCTGGACCCGACTGCTCCCCTTAGCCAGCAACAGGGCAGCTTGTGGCTTTCCCAGTTAGGTTTAAAACAGCTTCTCTTGGCATTAGATGGCAAGATGGCATCAATTTAGGAGGGCACTCACTAACTCACTCTCAGAGGACAGCTGATTGGGGACAGGATCCTGCCTTAGTGGTCTGTGCTGGGGGCACATGGCGTGAGAATCTTGGGGACATCGATCTGGAGGGACCCGGATGGTGAGGTGGATTGCTCAGGAAAGATTCATGAGTTTTTCCCCTGGCTATGGTATTTGACACAGATGGCTGTGCCCCACCCTCAGGGAAAAAGGCTGGGATGAGCCATGACTCCTGCCGGCAACCAGGTGAGAGGGAGCATTCTCTGAGAGTGGAAGGATTCTGGTGGAGGGACAAGAGGGATTTAGCTACCTGGAACTACTTGCAGATTTGGGGAACAAAATAGCTGGCATGAAGCAGCACCAGGCTGAGGGGAGTGGCCAATCTGCTGAGGAAGGTTGTTCTACTTAGCTGCCCAGGGATATGCCCCAACTCCCGGTGGCAACCCAGTGAGAGGGAGCATTCTCCGAGAGTGGGAGGGTTTTGACAGAAGGTGGAGAGGGGTTTCCTTTCTGTGGGTTTGGTTCCTGGAGCCCCTCACAGCTTTGGGGAGCAAATAAACTGGCTTGAAGTGGCATCAGGCTGAGGAGAGAGGAGAATTTGCTGAGGAAGCCTGATTTACCTAACAGCCCAGTGATACTGAGACTTGGCTCAGGAGGGGGTGGAGTCAGCCAACTTTATCATTCTGTACTGACAAGCATCAGAGCTTCAGCTCCCCTGGGGAAGCCATGAAGTGGGAAGTGCTTGGTTAGTTTCCATGAGCCTATTTAGAGTCCCTTGGTGAAGGGGGTGGTCTAGAAGAGGACTTCTTTTGGGTCCCTTATTTCTAAAAATAAAAAAAAAATCACTTTAAAAAAAATAAAAAAGATAAACATAGTTTAATCACTAAAATCTGCCTCAAAACCTGCAGATAGAAGCTTGCAGGGCAATTGATTGATGAACACAAGCAGGCTTGGATGTTCTACAAGGTCCCAAGAAGGAACACTGTTCTTCCTTAGCTTACTTGTGTGGTTGCTTGGTTTTCCTTTGTTTGTTGTCTCTTGCTTTTCTTTCCTCTTTCCTTCCCCCCTCCCTTTGTTTTCTTAATGAAGTGAAGGAAGAGATTAAGGATATTAAGGAGACACTGGGAGAACATACTGAAGAAATTGTAAATATACATAAAAAGATAATGGATAGGATGGTGATCAATGGCACAATCCAAGAAATCAAAAAGATGCTGGATTCACAAAACAGCAGATTTGAACAGGCAGAAGAAAGAATTAGTGATGTGAAAGACAATACATCTGAAATCAAACAGATAGTAGAACAGATAGAGAAAAAGATAGAAAAAAGTCCAGCAAGGATTTAGGGATTTAACTGACAACACAAAATGAACAAACATATGCATTATATGCATCCCAGAAGGAGAAGAGAAGGAAAAGGGAACAGAAGGAGTGTTGAAGGAAATAATGGCTGAAAACTCCCCAAGCCTATTGAGAGAGATGGATGTACATGTCCAGGAAGCACAGTGCACCCCAAACAGTATGAATTCCAACAGGCCAACTCCAAGACATATACTTGTCAAAATGTTCAATGCTCAAGACAAAGAGAATGTGTTCAAGGCAGCAAGAGAAAAGAGAACCATCACATACAAGGAAAGCACAATAAGATGAAGTGCTGACTTCTCATCTGAAATCATGGAGGCAAAAAGGGAGTGGCATGACATAGTCAAAGTACTAAAAGAAACAACTTCCAGCCACGAATTCTCTATATAGCAAAACTGGCATTCAAAAATGATGGGGAGGTCAAAATATTCACAGATAAACAGAAATTAAGAGAGTATGACAATAAGAAAACTGCACTTCAAGAAATACTAAAGGAAGTTCTAAAAGTTGAAAGGAAAAAACAGGGAGACAGAGTTGGAGGAGAGTGTAAGAAGAACTAAAAAGACAAAAAGAGAACAAAACCAGCATATGACATAAATTAACCCAAAGAAAATATGGCTGATGTAAGAAATTCATTGTGAGTAATAACACTGAATGTTAATGGATTAAACTCACCAGTCAAAAGATACAGATTGGCAGAAAGGATAAGAAAATTTGATCCATACATATGATGTCTACAAGAAACCCACCTTTGACCCAGGGATTCAAGGAGGCTGAAAGTGAATGGCTGGAAAACAATTTTACAAGCAAATAGTAGCCAAAAACGGGAACAACTAGCTATCCTAATGTCAGCCAAAATAGACTTTAAATGCAAAACCATTGTAAGAGACAAAGATGAACACTATATATTAGTAAAAGGGGTAATCTCTCAGGAAGAGAGAATAATCATAAACATTTATGCACCTAATCGGGGTGCCTCAAAATACATGAGGCAAACTCTGGAATAACTAAGTGGAGAAATAAATGCCTCTACAATTATAGTGGGGGACTTTAATATACCATTATCATGATTAGACAAAACATCTACACAGAGAATCAAAAAAGAAACAAAGACTCAGAATAATACATTAGAGGACCTGGACCTAATAAGACTTATATAGACCACCACACCCAAATACAGCAGGATTTACATTCTTCTCCAGTGCACATGGATCATACTTCAAGATAGACACATGCTAGGCCACAGAACAACTCTCAATGAATTCAGAAAGATTGAGATTATACAAAGTAATTTCTCCAACCACAATGGAAAGAAATTAATAATCATTAAAGGCCAGAGAAACAGATTAGGCACAAAGATATGGTAGTTAAACAACATACACTTAGACAAACAGTGGGCTAAGGAGGAAATCTCAAAAGAAATCAGTAACTACCTTGAAACTAATGAAAATGACAACACAGCATATCAAAACCTAAGGGATGCAGCCAAAGCTCTCTTGAGAGAGAAGTTCATAGCCATAAATCCATATATTAAAAAAGAAAGAGCTAAAATTGAAGACCTAACTGCACACCTGGAGGAACTGGAAAAACAACAAACTAAACCTAAAGGAAGTAGAAAGAAGGAAATAACAAAAATTAGAGCCGAACTAAATGAAATACAGAGTAAGAAAGCACTAGAAAAAATAAACAAAACCAAAAGCTGGTTCTTCAAGATGATAAAATTGACAAACCCTTAGCCAGAGTAACAAAAAAAAAACAAAACAGAGAGAACAAGTGCAAATACACAAAATAAGGAATGAGTAAGAGGATATCATTACTGACCTCACAGAAATAAAGAGTAACATAACAGGATACTTTGAAAAATTATATGCAACAATATGATAATTTAGAGGAAATGGACAAATTTCTAGAAACTCACAAACAGCCTACATTGACAAGAAGAAATTGATGAACTCAACAGTCCAATTACAAGTAAAGTGATAGACTCAGTCATCAAAAACCTCACAACTAAGAAAAGCTCAGGACCAGATGGCTTCACAGCTGAATTCTACCAAACATTTCAGAAAGACCTAACACCAATCCTGCTTAAGGTGTTCCAAAAAATAGAAATAGAAGGAATATTGCCTAACTCATTCTATGATGCCAACATTACCCTAATACCAAAGCCAAACAAAGATACCACAAGAAAGGAAAATTACAGACCAATTTCTCTAATGAACCTAGATGCTAAAATCCTCAACAAAATACTTGATAATCACATTCAACAACATATCGAAAAAATTATACACCATGGCCAATTGGGTTTCATCCCGGGTATGCAAGGATGGTTCAATATAAGAAAATCAATCAATGTAATACACCACATAAACATGTTGAAAGAAAAAAATCACATGATCATCTCTATAGAAGCAGAAAAAGCATTTGACAAAATACAGCACTCTTTCCTGATAAAAACACTGCAAAAGAGGAATAGAAGGAAACGTTCTGAACATGGTAAAGGGTATATATGAAAAACCCAAAGCTAACATCATCTTCAATGGTGGAGTCCTAAAAGCCTTGCCTATGAGATTGGGAACAAGACAAAGATGCCCACTATCACACTCCTATTTAACATTGTCTTAGAAGTACTTGCTTGAGCACTAATGCAAGAAAAAGATAAAAAAAGCATCCAAATTGGAAAAGAAGGAGTAAAAATATCATTATTTGCAGACGACATGATCCTATACATAGAAAGCCCTAAGAAATCTACAAAAAAGCTTCTAGATCTTATAAAGAGTTCATTAATGTTGCAGGCTCTTGTAATTGAAACTTAGCCTATTGTTATGGGGTGCCTAAGGGGTGCCACACAAGAGTCTCCTTGTTGCTCAAATGTGGCCTCTCTTTAAGCCAAACAGCATAGGAATGCATTACCTTCCCCCAGCATGGGACATGACTCCTGGGGATGCACCTCCCTGGCAATGAGGGATTACTAGCAAGTGCCAACTGGCAATAGACTGGAAAAAGACTTTGAATAAAAGGGGAAAAGATAAAGAAAAATGAGTTCATATGGCTAATAGACTTCAAAGAAAGTCAGGAGGCCATCCCAGAGGTAAGGCTTACGCACACCTCAGTAGGATCTCATAGAACACCAAAGTGGATATCACCCCACACAGAGGGGCTCCTTAGGGCTCTGGAGACACCCAGGTCCTGTATAAAGGGGGATAGCTCCAGAGATTGATGTCTTATCAGTGGGCTCTACTTTGGAATCTGTGCTCCTGAGAGTGACAGAGTTGGACTCAAATAAATCCTCCCTGCACATCGTCCATCAGTCCCTTCTATTTAAACCTATATGTGGTGCTGGAGTTTGTAGGTGTACTTCCAGACACCAATCTGGAGCCTTTGGCCTGCCCATGTGCCAACTGTGCCTGGAATCTCTGTGGAGCTGCAACTCCTACTCTACAGCTCAATGGACTCACCCATGACACCTGGTGGCAAGATGATGATGGACAACTGCCATCCCAGGGAATGGAGAGAGTCTGCAGCTGCAGGCAGGATAATCCCATCCATCTTATCCATGGGATATAAGCCCCCTCTCACTTGAAGGTGGAATGGACATCACCATCCCAGACTCCTCAAGATTGGGGGACGAGCTATGGACTAGAGTGGACTTACTGGTATTCTGTTGTAGACATATTGTGATTCAAGCAATGGAAGAAATTACAACATTGAGGTGGAGCCTGTGGCCACTGGATGCGTTTGGGGCAGGGAGAGGGAAAAGCAATTGTAATAAAGGGGCTTTTTTGGGACTTGGGAATTATCCTGAGTGACATTACAACAACAGATATATGCCATTTTACATCAACATATAACATGCAGAACTGTGTGGGAGACAGTGTGGTCTACAATGTGAACTATGGTCCATGCTTAGTGGCAAAGCCCCAGGATGTGTATATCCATTGCAGGTTATATGCCATACTAAGGAAAGATGATTATGTGGGAGGTTATGGGGGGTGTGGGAGGTGGGGAACATGTGAATCCCTGTAATTTTTGTGTGACATTTATGTAATCTACACCTTTTAAAATAGTAAAAAAAAAAAAAAA
>JAQZBX010102461.1:0-11159 GCA_029593785.1 Cabassous unicinctus | reverse complement strand
GTGGCGCAATGGATAGCGCACCCGTTTACCATATGAGAGGCCCCGAGTTCGCTTCCCAGGGCCCCCTTGTGAGGGCAGGCCGGCTCGCGCGGCGCCGTGGGCTGATGCGGCAAGACCTCACAGCAAGGGGGAGATAAGCAGACACAGAGAAGACACGCAGCAAATGGACACGGCAGCGCAAGCAGCAAGGGGGGGATAAATAAAATAAATAAATCTTTAAAAAATAAAAAATTTAAAAAAAGCATATTTACTACTGATGATTTAGATATTTTGGTATGTCAGGGGTGATAGGATCAAGGACATAACCTGGCAAGTGACAGTAATTGTGTTTTTTTTTTTAGTTCCTAAAAACAAATACTAATACTAATATTAATACTACTACTAATAAACAGTGCTTTCAGTAGTATAGAAATTATTTTGCAACAGAAGGTTTTGTAAAAGTTATGTTAAAAATATCACATACCCCAAAATAAAAAGAATATATATTTACTTATATATGTGTTTAAATATCTGGAAAGAGACATAGGATAGGAATAGTAATTACCTATTTGGGCTAGTTGAAGGAAGAGGGGGTTGGAATGAGCTTCACTCTACACTTTTTAAATTTTGGAACTATGTAAATGCATTACTTATTTTAAAATTAAGTAATTTTTAAAGTGAATTCCCTCCAAATTCCACTTAATGAAAGAATTGAAATAATTCAGAAAATAATGTTAAAATAAACAAAAAAATCCAGCATACATTAAGCAATAGATGTGGAACAAACATTATTTATCATGCTTTCATATGAGCAGCAATTTATTGCTTACATAGTACTTTCACACTCATTCATTCTGCCTGTAAGAATATTTTGTACACATTATTTTACAGGGGAGGAAGCAGACTCTCAGATGTTAAGTGACCTGCCCAGCACCACATAGCTACTAAGGGGAAGAGCCTGAGAGACATCTGTGCTATCTGACTCCAAGTTTAGACGGTTTCATGTTGGCATGTAGTACAGGGTGGAGAGGAAACAGAGATATCCCAGAACATGGGTTACATGAGCAAATGCTTACAGGGGTTAGTAGGTAGCAGAAATGAGTAGAACAAGCAAAGTGGAATAGTAGAAAGCTCATGCCTACTCTAAAGCAAGCAGCCACTACTCACCTCAGGAGATTCTTGCCATGAGGGAATGCCAGCCCAGAATTGACAGATCTTCAAAACTCGGAAATTGGATTTATATTTGAAATTTCCCAATTTTCAAAAACAGCTTTATATAAAGAGATAAAATTCACATGCCATACAATTCATCCATTTAAATTGTACAGTTCAACGGTTTTCAGTCTATTCACAGATACGTGCAACCATCTTCATAGTCACTTTTAAAACGTTTTCATCTCAAAATGAAACCTCACACCCTTTAGCTTCCCTGTCCTCCTTCCTGCCCCTCACATCTGAGCAACAACTATTTTACTTTCTGTCTCTAAATATTTTCCTAATCTGGACAGCTCATATGAAAGGAATCATACAATATGTGGCCTTTGGTAACTGGCTTCTTTCACTTAGCATAATGTTTTGAAGGCTCATCCATATTGTAGCTTGTATTAGTACTTCATTCCTTTTTATGGCCAATAATATTCCATTGTATGGATATATCAAGAAATTTCCCAATTTTCAAGTGCTGTCAATGAAGTCAAATAGTTTTAACTTTCCACATAAGCTAACAAGATGCAACTGTAAAGTTCCCAGTTTGTAACCTCCCCATAAGCTTCAAAGAAATAGCACCTAACATAATTGTAAAGTAAATAATAACAAACAGCAATAAAGGATGGCATGCAGGCAACCTTTGGGAATAGAGAAAAAAACATTAAAAACGAAGAGGCACAGACCTTCAGAAGTCAACACAGTCCACTCCCTTTGTAGCCCCCCAGAAACAGAAGGAGTGGCCTGGAGACACAGCTCCTGGGCATTTATTTTCTCCTAGACACTAGATGCCTGTCCTTTTCAGTTTCAATTACTCTAATGTTGGGCATCTGCATGTGTGACCAAGCCTAAAATACATACTTCCTAGAGTGAGGCAAACAGCCAAATTTTATATAGTTTGTGAAAACCTCAAATACAACATATTGAAAGAGTTTGTGGGCATGCTGGCTTCCATGGGAAGTTCACATCTCCTGAAAATATTCAATTGACCCAGAGAGCTAACTTCTTTTTCTTTTTTTCCCTACCTCTCAGCAGATGCCCACAGCAAAGCCTATGATCAGGACACTGAGCATCTAGTGATTTCTTTTCCGAAGGAAGGAGAATGGGTCACTAAAATTATTGAGCACCTACTATGTGCCAGGCACTTTATTTTTTCTAATCATATACTGATAACTTGTAGAGTTTTTGTTATTAGAAGGACAATAACAAGTTCCTTAAAGAAAATTTAAAACACAGACAAGAGAAAAAAGGAAAAAAATAAAGTCAATAAAATTCCCACTGCCCAAAGTAGATGACCACTGGCAAATGTTTTATTGCTTTTTATATCTTTTAATTTATATCTTAAGTCTTTCACAATGTAGGATAAATATATTACCATGTTAGTAAATATTAATTTACAGCATTTTTATGACTTCATTCATATATTCCACTGTGTAGCCATAACATATACTTTTTTTCATTTATTCAATAAATATTTATTGAGTGCCCACTTAAAAGCTAGTTGGAGAGAAAGGTAATAAAATATAAACAACACTACAAACATCATATGCTAAGTTCCAAATGAAAAATATATAGACAGTAAGTATTATATCTCAATCCTCTCTTCTGAACTACAATTTCTTGACCTAGGACCTTGAAAATTAATTCATAAAATTTCAGTGCTATTGTAGTTAGAACAAAACTATCTTTCCTCGGGACTGAGATATATTAATTCCAAAAAGAGCTTACAAAATACTATAGGATATGCAGAAGTTTCTGTGTGCATTCCGTATACTTTCTAAATCAGTCCCTTTTTATGGTATATTTAGGTGGTTTCTAACTTTTTGCTATTATAAAAAACATTGCAGTAAAAGTCCTTGTATACCCACCTTTGTGAACATCTTAAATATTTCTTCAGGATAGATTCCTAGAAGTAGAATTGCTGAGTCAAAGGTTATGGCTCTTGATAGCTGCTGCTAAATTGCCTTCCAGAAAGATATCAATTTACACTTTCACCAGCAGTGTCTGCTTACTGCAAACTCTGATCGCTGGGTACTGAATTTTTTTAATATAATTAAAATACAACTTACATAGAGAAAAGTGCACAGATCATAAGTATTTAGGTCAATAGATTTTTAAAACTTGAAACCAACTCCCAGATTAAGAAATAAAATAACACCAGCTTCCCGGAAGCCCCCTTGTGGAGGTTTGAAGCTGTATGTACCCCAGAAAAACATGTTCTTAAACTTAATCCATTCCTGTAGGTGTGAACCCTTTGTAAGTAGGACCTTTTGATGAGGTGACTTTGGTTAAGGTGTGGCCCAACCCAATCAGAATGGATTTTAATCCTGTCACTGGAGTCCTTTATAAGAAGAATAAATTCTGACATGAGAAAGAGAAAGCCACAGGAACCAAGAACCTGAAGCGGAACCCGGAAGAGAAGGAAGAGACCAGGAGACACCACCATGTGCCTTGCCATGTGACAGAGAAACGAAGGATCACTGGCAGCCAGCCCCAGAACACCACAGTGTCCAGGGAAGAAGCACCGCCTTGATGATGGCTTGGTTTTGACATTTTCCCAGCCTCAAAACCGTGAGCAAATAAATTCCCGTTGTTTAATCTGACCCATTGCATAGTATTTGCTTAAGCAGCCTAGGAAACTGAAATACCCCATAAGTATCTCCTTTCAGTAACTATAACCCCCCACACACATAAAGATAACCACTCTTGAGTCTTCTAACTGGGTTCTCTTTCCAACTATGCAAATTCGATAGAATAATTGTATCATACTGTTATCTTAATTTCTTTGTCGTTTTTTAAAGAGGCTGAACTCTGTAAAATATGGTTATTGACCATTTGCATTTCTTCTTTGGGAATTGGTATCCCATTATCTTATTTAATCTTCACAAAAACCCAGTGAGGTAGGCAAATTTCCCATTTTATAGGTGAAAAATTAAGGCCTATCAGGATCATGTGACTTCAAACAGCTAGTAAGTGGAAATGGCATACAAATTCAAGGCTTTTAAACACCAACATTTATGCTCTTTCCTTTACACCAGTGTTTATTTGTTGGTTGTGTTTTGTTTTTGTTTTTGTTTTTTTGAGGTAAAATTTAGATACAGTGAAATGCATGTAATGAGTTGTTTATTTATTTATTTATTTTTTTCAACGTCTTGTCTTGACTCTCCCCTGTGTCTCGCTGCGTGGCTGGGCAGGGCCTGATGGCCCGCATGCCTTCTCTATTTTTTCTTTATTTTACCAGGAGGTCCTGGGGATTGAACCCAGGTCCCTCCATATGGGAGTCAGATGCCCAACCATTTGAGCCACATCTGCCGCCTAATGAGTTTTGATATATTGGTATATATCAATATATAACTACCACCCCAGTGAAGACAATGCACATTTCCATGAGCCCAAGAGTTCACTCATGCCCTTCCTTTCCATTTTCATCCATTGCAGACAACCATTATCCTGATTTCTATTTCCATGAATTAGTTTTGCCTTTCTTCAACTTCACATAAATGGAATCATTCAGTATGTACTCTTTTGTGTCTGACTTCTTTCACTTAACATGTTTTTGATATTCATCCACATTGTTGTTTGGATCAATAGTTCATTCCTTTTTGTTGTTGAGTAATATTCTTTTGAGTGTGCCTCAATATTTTATTCATTCTTTTATTGATGGACATTTGGGTTGTTTCCAGATGTTGACTATTATGAATAAAGCTGCTATGAACATTTTTGCACAAGTCTTTGTATGGCTATATTTTCATTTCTCTTGGGTAAATATCCAGCAGTGGACTTACTGTCAATATTTTTTGAAGTTGAATATTGTTTTTCATTGTAATTATTCTCATTAAACCAAATAAAGATGAACATAAAGTTCACATATGGAATTACTGGCCAGAAATACTTAGTATTTTGATGTATATCTTTCCAGACTTTTTTTTTTTTTACTTTATTGAGGCATAATTTACATTTACATAAAATTCATCCATTTTAAGTATACAGTCCAGTGATTTTTAGTGAATTTACAGAGTGTGCAACCATTACCATTTAAAATATTTCTAGCACCCTAATAAGGTCCCTTATGCCTGTTTACGGTTTATCCCCATCCCACTCACCCCCGGCCCCAGGCAACCACTAATCTACTTTACATCTCTAGAGATTTGACTTTTCTGGACATGTCATATAAACAGAATCATACAATATGTGCTCTTTTGTATCTGGCTTAGCATAATTTTTTTTAGGTTCATTCATGTTGTAGTATATACCAATATTTCATTTCTTTTTATTCCTGAATAATTTCTATTGTATGAATATATTACACTTTGCTTATCCTTTCACCAATTGATGGACATTTGAGTAGTTTCTACTTTTAGACTATAATGAATAATGCTGCTATGAAAATTCACATGCAAAATTTTTGTGTGGACATATATTTTCATTTCTCTTGGGTAGATAGATACCTAGAAGAGGAATTGCTGGTTCATATGATAAATTTATGTTTATCTTTTTAAGAAACTGCTGGATGGTTTTCCAAAGTGGCTGTATCATTTTACAGTCACACCAGCAATGTATGAGAGTTACAGTTTTTCTTCATTTTTGCTAACATTTGATGTTATCAGTCTTTTTAATTTTAGCCACTTTAGTGGGTATAAAATGGTTTTCTCATTGTGGTTTCTCATTGTGTATTTTCCTGATGACTAATGATGCTGAGTATTTTTCATATGCTTATGGCTATTTGTACATTTTCTCTTGTATTCAAGTCTTTTGATGACTTTATTATGTTAGTATTTTTGTTATTGTTTTGTAGGCATTTTTAAAAATATGTTCTGGATACAAGTCCTTTTTCAAATTTATGTATTGCCCACATTTTCTCTTCAGTTTGTCTTGTCCTTTCATTTCCTTAAATACAACAGTGTTTTTTTTTGTTTGTTTTTGTTTTTTTAAAGATTTATTTTTATTTATTTATTTATTTATCCCCCCTTGCTGCTTGTGCTTGCTGTGTCCATTTGCTTTTTTTGCGTTTTTCTGTGTCTGCTTGTCTCCCTTTGTTGATTGGCTCACTGCGCCACAGGGACTGGCTTGCCTTCACCAGGAGGCCCCGGGAATTGAACCTGGGACCTCCCATGTGGTAAACAGGAACCCAACCAATTGAGCCACAGCTGCTTCCCTGCAACAGTGTTTTTATACTCCAAGTTGCAACAGGGACATGAAATTAATTTGTTAGGTCACAACCAGCATTTTAGAATAGAATAGAATCAAAAATATCAAAATGCATCTCACATAGCCGGGGTAAATATTTATTTTGTTCCAGTTATATATGTATATATGTGTATGTATTTGTGTTTCTATTTACTGGGTTATAGGGTGTGGCAGATTCAAGATGGCCACAAATATTTGACCCCACTCCCTTCAAAAGGTGGGGGGTTTAGGTCCCATCCCCTTATATCTGGGTGAGCTCTGTGACTGCTCTCACCAATAGAATATGGCAGAAGTGACATTGTGCCAGCATGCAGCTTAGGCCTTAAGAAACTTGTAGCGGGAAGTACATGTGGCTCAAGTGATTGAGCTCCTGCCTACCACATGGGAGGTCCCTGGTTCTATTCCTGATGCCTCCTAAAGAAGACAGCGAGCTGGCACCATGGGCAGGCGTGGCAAGCTGACGCAACAAGACACAAGAAGCAAAAACATAATGAGAGACACAACAAAGCAGGGAGTGGAGGTTCCCGGTGTCTCCTAAAGAGAACAAGCAAAGACAGTGAGCAAGACACCGAGCTGAGGCAACAGGCAGGCGCAGCAACCTGGCACAAGATGACGCAACAAGAGACACAAGGAGAAAAAAACACAACGATAGACACAACAAAGCAGGGAATGGAGGTAGCTCAAGCAATTAGGCGCAACCCTCCCATATCAGAGGTCCCGGATTTGGTTCCTGGTGCCTCCTAAAGAAACAAGGAAGATGAACAGACACAGCAAGTGCAAACAACGAAGGGGTGGGGAGAAATAAATAAATAAAATAAATCTTTAAGAAAAAAAAAAAAGAAAGAAACTTGTAGCTTCCATCCACTTCCTCGTTCTTGAATTACTCTCTCCTGGGAGCCCTGAACTATCATGAACACCACGCTGAAGAGGTCACACTTAGGCCCTCCAGTTGATGGTCCCAGCTGAGTCCAGCCTTCCAGCCTCCCCACCAAGGTGCCAGACATGTGCGCAAAGCCATCTTGGTCTGTCCAGATCTGCCTAACCACCAGCTCAATACTTCTGAATGACCTCAGACAATGCCAAGTAGAACAGAATTGCTGAGCCCTGTCCAAATTCTTGACCCATGAAATCATGAGATATAATAAAATGGCTGTTGTTTTAAGCTAATAAATTTTGGGATAATTGGAAACACAGCAATAGAAAACTGAAACACAAGGTAAAACATATGTCTTGTGCATTGTTGGCAAAAATGTTTGTCTCTCTAGGTAATTAATTGATCTTTCAGAAATACATGGTAAGAAAGGATTACAACCTAATACATTTTTAGGGAATACCAGTATAAACTAGCAGTTTAGTTGTTTATTTCTTACCCCGCTAGTAATATCCTCTCCATTTTTGCCCTTGGCTTTTTGCCCTTGACCTATAAAAATATTCCCAACCCTCTATATCAGCATTATCCAGAAGAAATATACAAACCACATATAACAGTCACATATGCAATTCTAATAACCACATTATAAAAAGTAAAAAACAGGTGAAATTAATTTTAATTGTATATTTAACTCAATAAATAATCAAAGTATAATTTCAACATATAATTGATTAAAAAATTCTTAATGAGATATTTTCCATTCTTTTATTTATACTAAGTGTGTTTGAAGTCTGGAATATATTTCACACTTATAGCTTATCTTTATTCAGATCAGCCCCATTTTAAGTGGCCAGTAACCATATGTGACCAGTGGCTACTGTTTTAGACAGTGCAGCTCTAGACCAAATGACTCAATGCATTTAAAGCACCTAGCACATAAAAATCACTCAACTAATGTTAGCTGTTGTCCAAATAAAGCCCGTCTGCTATACCCTGCCTCTTCCTCAGGCATATACCCTGTAATTCTCCTTCATGATGTAGTTCAACTTGTGGGAAAATAAATCCACTTCCATTGTCTGCATTCTCCTCACCCTCTGTCATTTGAGTTCCATTCTCACTACTGTATTGAAATAACTGTCTCAAATATAACAATAATTGCTAACATTTAATGATCTGTTATGTGTCAGACCTATGCTTAGTAGTTTATCTAATCTAATCTCCACAACCCTATGAAAGAGATAATATTATTCTCTTTTTGCAGATGAGAAAAAGAAGACTGGCAGACGATAAGCAACTTGTGCAAGATCATACAGCTAGTGTTTGGAGGAGGTGGAATTTAACACAGATTTTTTTTTTCTTTTCTCTTTTTCTTTCTTTTTTAACACAGATACTAATATTCTGTTGCCTCACACTCTTATCCACTATAGCCATACCATACTACTTCCTATTTCAAGTCCCAGTCACCATTTCCAATTATTTGTTTATTTTTTATTTTTTATTTTTTTAGGAGGTACTGGGAATTGAACCCAGGACTTCATACATGGGAAGCAACTGCTCAACCACTTAAGCTACATCTGCTCCCTCCAATTATTTCTTTTTTTTTCTTTTTAAACATTTATTTTATTTATTTATTTCTCCCCACCCGCTCATTGTTTGCATTTGCTGTGTCTGTTTGTTGTGTGCTGGTCTTCTTTTTAGGAGGCACCAGGAACCGACCCCAGGACCTCCAATGTGGGAGGGAGGCACCCAATCACTTGAGCCACGTCCGCTCCCTGCTTTGCTGTGGCTCTCATTATGTTTTCCTCATGTCTCTTGTTGTGTCATCTTGTTGCGTCAGCTCACCACTCCTGCCCGTCGCATCAGCTCGCTGTCTTGCACGTCCTCTCCAGGAGGCACCAGGAACTGAACCTAGGACCTCCCATTTGGTAGATGGGAGTTCAGTCACTTGAGCCACATCCGCTTCCCCCAATTATTTCTTAATCCAAACCATTTTCTTCCTCTCAGTAGCCTTCCACACTGCTGCTACCTTCTCCTTAAGTTCTTTCTCTCTCTCGGCATCCTTGCTGCTATATTCAATGATTCTATACCTCTCTTCATTCTTCCCAAAGCTTTCTTCACTAGTTTCACTTCTGTCCTTGACTCTTTTTTTTCTCTCTTTATTCCAGTGGTTCTTTACTAGGAGTCAACAGATAGGCTTCAGGGGTCCTGAAATTATATGTAATCTAGGGCATGTATTTGTTTATGTCCACATTTCCATAGCTTTCATCACATTCTGAAGTAACATGGATGACAAGAATGCCTCTTGAAGACATGCCACTTGGGTACCTCAACTCTCTCATGGTAAGCCTTACCTCCAACACCACCACTATTCTCACATCCTGATCTCTTATAGTGACCACTATTAGTTGTTGTAGTGGTTAGGGTAATGCTGGCTTTTATAACAAATAGATCCAAAATTGCTTAATGACTTAAACACAGTTTGTTTCTCATATAACAGTCCAAGATAAGTGTTCCCATTTGACAAGGACAGCTCTGCATCATATGGTCATTCAGAATTTCACACTGATAGAAGCTCTGCATCTTCAACACATGAGCTGCAAGGTCACCTGGGATACCTCCATCCCAGTGAGTTGGAAGGAGGAAAAAGCACAGAGGAATGTATATGGGTCAGGCCTAGAAGTAGCCAATGTTCTTTTTTTTTTTTTCTGAACTCAGTCACATGGGCACCCTTCAATGCAAGAGAGGTTGGGAAAAAGCTGTGTGCCTAGGAAGAAGGGAAGAACATGGATTTTGGTGAATAAATAGCACTCTCTCACACTATTTATCCAGCATCCGTTAATTCCTTTCCTCCTTCCCAACAGAGTCCAATTTTGTTCACCCATTTATCCCTCTCCTCTGAAGCCCATGTATCTCAGAGGAAGCTGATCTTACCGTCTACTTCAAAAGTGAGTCCTGATTAGTCAAAGGCAAACCTAGGTATTCTCAGTTGCCTTTCCAGTGATTGATTCAGGAACTCAAACTTATGCTAATAGGTGCATGTCATTCTTCTGGCAACAGTCCAGAGGTCAGCATAAGTCTTAAATTGACCCAATCAGACTGAAGGAAATTCCTTTTATTCTGTAGTTAGAAAAAAAGGTTTTACTCTCTCTCTCCTGCCAGGTGGGAACAAGGAAGCATATACCCTTTACCTGCTTTAGGTAGATTGGGACCCAGCCTTAGGATGAGGCCAGCACTGTGGAAGCAGAGCTGAGAGAGAGAACTGCTTGGTTGAATAGATGAATCAACCCTGAAGCCCATTTTATCTTTGGATTTCTTGCAGTATGTTATAACATTTTAGTTATCTATTGTTGAATAGCAAACTACCCCCAAACTTAACGATTTAAAACAACAATGATTTAATATTTCTCGTATTCTCTGAGTTAACTGGTCTTAGCTGGGCAGTTCTCCATATGGAATGAGGTAGGGTGACTCATATGGCTGCATTTAGTTGGGAGCTCTGCAGGAACTGCGGGAACTGCAGGAACTGCCACATCCAAGATGGCTTCATCTGCATACCTGGCACCTCAATTGGGATAGCTGGAATGGCCAAGGACTGACAGCCCTTTTCTTCCATCAGTCCGTCATCCTCCAGCGTCTTTTCCCCCCTCCCCCCACTTTGCCTCTCTTTCCAACAGAGAAGTCAGACTTCTTTTTGTGGCATTTGGCTTCCAAGAGGGGGAAATGGAAGTTGCAAGCTCTTTTAAGCCCTAGGCCTTGAAGTTACACAGTGTCACTTCGCCACATTCTATTAGTTAAAGCAAGTAGAGTAGATTCAAGGAGAAGGAACAAAGCAGCTGTACTTCCTGCTAGGAGGATGGGCATGGGTGTACAAGAACGGGAAAAAATGTTGACCACTATCTTTTTTTTTTTTTTTTTTTTA
>JAQZBX010102460.1:0-11157 GCA_029593785.1 Cabassous unicinctus | reverse complement strand
CACATCCCCTCGTGGCGGCGGGCAGAATATTCATCCTTTTTATTGCAAACGGAACATTTTCCAGAATAGACTATATGTCAGACTTGGTAAATTTCAAAATATTGAAATCATACCAAATATCTTCTCTTCACAAAGGGATGAGATTGTGAATCAGTACCAAATTAGGACCAGGAAATTTTACAAATATGTGGAAATTAAACTGAAACAAACAATGGGTCATAGAAGAAATCACAAGGAAATTATAAGAAACTTAGAGATGAATGTAAATGAAAAAATATTCTAAACCTATGGAATGCATGAAAAGCAATGCAGGGAGGCAAATATATAGTAATAAATGCATATATTTAGAAAAGAATGATCACAATCAATAACTTCAGACCTATAGAAATTAGAAAAAAGAAGAAACTACAATCTAAGTTAGAAGAAGGAAAGAAAAAGTTTAATATTAAATTAGAAAAGAGAAATGAGATTGAGAATAAAAAAGAGAGAGAACCAATGAAAGGAAATACTACCCATTAAAAAGATCAATAAAATGGACAAGTTTTAGCCGACTAAAGGAGAAAATAGGATAAAGAAAATAAATAACTAAAATGAGCAATGAAATTAGGGACATTTCTAATAAACTAAGGAAATAAAAATTATTCTAAAAGAATGATCTGAACAATTGTATCCCAACAAATTAGATAACCTAGATGAAAATGACAAATTCCTGGAAACATACAAATTACCAATTGTCTCACAAAAAAATACAAAAACTTAAAAAAAAATTATAACAAATAGAGATTGAATCACTAATCAAAATTCTACCGTCCAGAAAAGTCCAGGACCAGATAGTTTCACTACTGAGTTCTACCAAGCATTTAAAGTAGAATTAACACACATCCTTCTCAAACAGATCCAAAAAATAAGAGAAGATAGCACTTCCTAATTGATTCTGTGACTCAGTGTTACAATGATCCCAACGCCAGATAAAGAATGCACAAGAAAAGAAAATTAACACCATTATCTCACGTGAATATAAATGCAAATATTCTCAACAAATTACTGGCAAATTAAATGCACCAGTATATTAACATCATTTATAAACTCTAACCAAGTGGAATTTATTCCAGAAATGAAAAGATAGTTCAAAATAAGAAAATCAATTAAGGTAATAAACCATATTATTATACTGAAGGAAAATAACACATAATCGTCTCATTTAATGCAGATAAAACATTAAAAATCAAGAAATGGAAAACTCAGTTAAAGGGCATTTGTGGAAAACAAATTCATCACCTGAATTGTGAAAGAATGAAAACTTTCCCCACTAGGGGAAGAACAAGATAAGAATGTCACATCACAACTGTTATTGGACATTGTACTGGAAGTTTAGCTACAGCAGTAAGTCAATGAAAGGAAATAAAAGCTACCTAAATTGTAAAGGAAGAAGTAAAATTATGCCAATTTGCAGATGAGCTGGTCATATATATAGTAAACAAAAAATCCACAAAAAAGTTACTAGGATGAACAAATAAATTCAGCTAACTGCAGGATATATAAAATAAACACAAAAATCAGTTTATATTCTATTCACAGGTAATTGACTATCTGAAAATGAAATAAATAAAAAATTCCATTTACAAAGATTGTAAAAGAATAAAGTACCTAGGAATAAATTAAGAGGTGAAATATTTTAATACATGTGAACTGAAAAGCATTGCTGAAAGAAATTAAAGAACACCTTACCAGAATAGACCACAGGTTAGGTCACAATGCAGCTCTTAATAAATATAAAAAGATTGAAATTATACAAAGCACTTCTCAGATCATAATGGAATGAAACTGGAAATCAATAATATACAGGAAAAAAGTAAATTCACAAATGTGTGGAGACAGAAAAACACACTCCTAAATAATTGGTGGGTCAAAGAAGAAATTGCAACCAAAATCAGTAAATATATTGAGACAAATGAAAATGAGAACAGTGTATCAAAAGTTATGGGATACATCAAAGGCAGTCTTGAGAGGGAAATTTATAGCCCTAAATGCCTATATTAAAAAACAAGGAAGAGCTAAACTCAAAGATTTAACTGAGCAACTAGAGAAGCTAGAAAAAGAACAGCAAACCAATTCCAAAGCAAGCAGAAGGAAAGAAATAATAAAGATTAGAGCAGAAATAAATGAAAATGAGAACAGAAAAACAATAGAGACAATCAACAAAACCAAAAGCTTGTTCTTTGAGAAGATCAATAAAATTTACAAAACCCTAGCTAGACTAACAAAGAAAAAAAGAGAGAAGATGCAAATAAATACAATCAGTTAGAAATGACCCCACAGAAATAAAAAGAGTCTTAAGAGGATATTATGATTATGAGAAACTATATGCCAACAAACTAGACAACCTAGATGAAATGGACAAATTTCTAGAAACACACAACCAACCTACACTGACGCTACAAGAAATACAAGAACTTGACAAACCAATCACATTTAAGGAGATTGCATCCATCATCAAAAATCTCCCAGCAAAGAAAATTCTAGGACCAGATGGCTTCACAGGTGAATTCTACCAAGCATTACAAAAAGAATTAACACCAATCCTGTTTAAACTCTTCCAAAAAATTGAAGAGGAGGGAAAATTACCCAGCACATTTGATGAAGCCAACACAAACCTAATACCAAAACCAGATAAAGATTCTACAAGAAAAGAAAATTACAGACCAATCTCTCTAATGAACATAGATGCAAAATTTTCTCAATAAAACACCTGCAAATTGAATCCAAGAGCATATCAAAAGGCTTATACATCACGATCAAATGGGATTTATTCCTGGTATGCAAGTCTGGTTCAACATAACAAAATCAATCAATGTAATACACCACATTAACAAATTGAAGGAAAAAACCACATGATAATCTCCGTCAATGCAGAGAAGGATTTCAACAAAATCCAGCATCATTTTTTGATAAAAATACTTCAAAGGATAGGAATAGAAGGAAAATTCCTCAATATGATAAAAGGCATATATGAAAAACCCACAGCCAACATCATACTCAATGGGGAAATGTTGAAAGCTTTCCCTCTAAGATCGGGAACTAGACAAGGATGCCCATTGTCACCATTGTTATTCAATATTGTACTAGAAGTTCTAGCTAGGGCAATTAGACAAGAAAAAAGAAATTAAAGGCATCCAAATAGGAAAAGAGGAAGTAAAACTCTCACTGTTTCTGTATGACATGATTCTATACTTAGAAAATCCTCAAGTATCCATGACAAAGCTACTTGAGCTAATAAATGAGTTCAGCAAATTGGCAGGATACAAGATCAACATGCAAAAATCAGTAATGTTTTTGTACACTAGTACTGAACAACCTGAGGAGGAAATCACGGGGAAAATTCCATTTTCAACAGCAATAAAAAGTCTCAAATACCTAGGACTTAATTTAACCAAAGAAGTACAGGACCTATATGCAGAAAACTACAAAACAATGCTAAAAGAAATAAAAAAAGACTTAAACAAATGGAAAGACATTCAGTGTTCATGGATTGGAAGAATAAATATTGTGAAAATGTCAATCTTACCCAAATGGATTTATAGGTTCAATGCAATACCATTCAAAACCCAACAGCTTATTTTACAGAATTAGAGAAGGAAATTACCAAATTCATCTGGAAGGGTAAGTGCACCTGAATAGCCAAAAACATTCTAAAAAAGAAGAGTGACATGGGAGGAATTTCACTGTCTGACCTTGAAACATATTACAAAGCTGCTGTGGTCAAAACAGCATGGTACTGGCATGAAGACAGACCCATTGATCAGTGGAATAGAATTGAGAACCCAGAAATAAAATCTCACCTCTACAGTCAACTGGTTTTTGACAAACCTACCAAGTCCGTGCTAACAGGAAAAAACAGTCTCTTCAACAAATGGTGTTGGGAGAACTGTATATCTATAACCGAAAGAATGAAAGAGGACCCCTATCTCACCCCTTATACAAGAATCAACTCAAAATTGATCAAAGATCTAAATATAAAAGCCAGGACCATAAAAATACTAGAAGAAAATGTAGGGAAACATTTTCAAGACCTTGTAGTAGCTGATGGTTTCTTGGACCTTACACTCAAAGCATGTGCAACAAAAGGAAAAATAGATAAATCAAACCTCCTCAAAATTAAACACATTTGCAGCTCAAAGGACTTTGTCAAAATGGTGAAAAGGTAGCCAACTCAATGGGAAAAAATATTTGGAAATCACATATCTGATAAGGGTTTAATATCCAGAATACATAAAGCGAAGTTACAACTCAACAAGAAATAAACTAATGACCCAATTAAAAAAATGGGCAAAAGACTTGAATAGGCATTTCTCCAAAGAAGAAATACAAATGACAAAAAAGACACATGAAGAAATGCTCAACATCATTCATGATTAGGGAAATGCAATTCAAATGTACAATGAGATATCATTTCACACCTATCAGAATAGCCAGTATTAAAAAGACAGAGAACTACAAGTGTTGGAGAGGATGTGGAGAGATAGGAACACTTCTTCACTGTTGTGTGAATGCAGAATGGTATAGCCACTGTGGAGGACTGTTTGTCAGTTCCTAAAGAAGTTGAATATAGACTTGTCACATGACCCAGCAATACCACTACTGGGTATATACACAGAAGAACTGAGAGCAGTGACCAGAACAGAGATCTGCATACCAATATTCATAGCAACATTATTCACCATTGCCAAAAGTTGGAAACAACCCAGATGTCCACCAACAGATGAATGGATAAACAAACTGTGGTCTATTACCATGATGGAATATTATGCAACTGTAAGAAGAAATGAAGTCATAAAGCTTATGAAAACATGGATGAACCTGGAGGAGATTATGTTGAGTGAAATAAGCCAGACACAAAAGGACAAATATTCTATGAATGCATTACTATGGACCAAATATATTGTATAACATATTGTTTAATTCAAAAATTTTTATATGTATTCAGTTCATTTAATTGAGAAATGTATATATTTATTCATCTATATTTACTTTTTAGTTTTTAATTGTTTATATTTTCAATTATTAAATGTACAAAATAAAGTAAAAAAAAAAGACCTCAGTAAATGGAATCACATTCTATGTTTGTTTGTTTGTTTATTATAGGGCTTAATAATGTTAAAATTGCCATACTACTAAATTGATCTACAAATTCAATGCAATCCCTACTGAAATTCCAGAAGCCTTTTCTGCACAAATGGAAAAGTTGGTACTCAAATTCATATAGAACTGAGTGTGGCCTCCAATAGCCAAAATACTTTTGGAAATGAGGAAAAAAGTAAGAGGATTCATGCTTCTTGATTTCAAAAGTTACTACAATGTACAGTTATTAAAACAACGTAACACTAGCAATGGGATCAATGTATAGACCAATGGAATAGGATTGAGGATTCAGAAGTAAACCATGATATCTAGGGTCAGTGGATTTTCACAAGCATGCCATGTCCATTTTATGGAGATAGAATTGTCTCTTCAGCAAATGATGCTGTAATAACAAAATACACATGAAAAAGAATGACTTTGGATACCTACATCTAACCAGGAAAATTAATTCAAAATTGATCAATGACCAAAATATATGATCTCTGCATGACCATTCTTATAATATACATAAGGAAATATCTACAGGAATTTTTAATAAGCAATGGATTCATAAGTTTTTATGGCAAAAGCACAAACAACAAGGAAAAAAGAAGTTAATTGGAGTTCATCAAAATAAAAATTTTATCCTTCAAAGGACATTACCAAGAAAGTGAAAAGGCAAACTCCATGGTGAGCAGCAATATTTGGAAATCATGTATCAGAGAAGTTTTTAATATTCAGAATATATAATTAATTCCTACAAGTAATAACATAAATACAAATTTCAATGAAAAACAGGAAAATGATTTGAGTAGACATTTCTCCAAAGGACATATACAAATGATTAATAAGCACATGCAGTGATGTTCAAATCATTAGACATTAGAAAAATGTTCATCAAAACTATAATGCAATTCTACTCCACACCCACTAAGATGGCTTTTCTTTATAAAACAGGCTGGAAGATGATGTCAGATTAGGCAGGCAGGGCTCAACTCTCTCATTAAAACAATGGAGAAAGAGAAAAAACTGTCAGAGGGAGAAACTTTGGGAGTCAGCAGACCAGGACAGTGCTTCACAACTTCCAGAAGGGTGAGAAATAGAGAGATGAAGATCCTGAAACAACAAGCATGAGTTACCAAACCCCCTCAGAGACTGGGAACAGCTCCCCTTGCCCACCCACAAGATATTAACCTGGGTTAAAAGCCCTTGCTCACTGCAGCTGACTGATAGAAGAACAGACATCTTCCTCCCAGTCAGCTATTACAAGAGAAAAGGGATGTGTAGTTGGGGGGCTTTACTTCAGTGAATTTGGCCAGGATACACTGCTTTGAATCTTGCTCTGGCCTGACGAAAACACAGGAAAACAGATATTGGAAGAAACCTCTCTGTGGAAAGGTGTGCCAAGTAGCACCGTCTGCTGGCCAATCTGGAAATTGCATGGAAAAACCTGCTTTTGATTCTTTGTGTATTCTAACTCCTGGGAGAAAATCTGCACTTCATTAGTGAGTTCCTAGCATGGTTTTGATAACTTAGGCTGAGCAATTTTAAAGACTGAGAATAAGTTGAACCAAATAAAAAGAGCTATGGAAAAAATAGGTTAGAGATAGTAATTGGCCATCAGAGTAAATTCACTAACATATTCAGATGCCTAGACATCAGCAAAAAATTACAAGCCATACCAGGAAACAAGAAGAGATGGCCTAGCCAAAGAAACAAAACAAATATCCTGAAGAAATACAGGATTTCAGACAATTAATCAGTGATAATCACACAACTCTACTAAATCAATTTAAAATATCAAAAGAAAATAAGACTAAAGAGATAAAACATATTAAGACACTGGGTGAGCAAAAAGAACAATTTGAAAGCCTGCAAAGAAAAGTAACAGGTCTTATGTGAATGAAAGTCTTGATGGAATGATATTAAAAATAAATTATTGGCAAATAAGAGCAGATTTGAATGGCTTGAAGACAGAATTATTGATTTTGAAGACAGAACAGGTGAAATGGAAAAGACAGGTGAACAAAAAGAGAAGATAAAGGAAAAAATGGAACAGTGTTTCATAGAATTGCATGACAATGCAAAACACACAAGCATATACATTATCAGTGTCCCAGAGGGAGAAGAGTATAGAAAAGGGTCAGAAAGAATATTTGAGGAAATAAAGACTGTAAAGTTCCCAACACTTAGGAAAGACATAAATATTAATATCCAAGAAGGACAAGGTACCCCAAACAGAATAAACTGAGCAGGCAAACACCAAGACACCTACTATTCAGAAAGACAAATATCAGAGAAAAAGAGTGAATTCTGAAAGCTGCAAGAGCAAAGAAAAGCATCACATACAAGGGAACCTTGATAAGATTAAGTATCAGCCTCTCATCAGAATCCATGGAAGAGAGAATAAAGAGATATAATGTATTTAAGGTACTGAAAGAGAAAAAATGCCAAACAAAAATTCTGTATTCAGTAAGGCTGTCCTTCAAAATTGAAGGTGAGTTCAAAGTCTTTACAGACAAACAAATACTGATACAATATGTTACCAAAAGACAAGAATTACAAGAGATACCAAAGGTAGTGCCTCAGCCTGCCTGGAAAAAAACAAGGGTGAGAGACTTGAAGAAGAATGAAGAAATGAAGATTATTAGGAAGGGTAAATTTAAAGAATAAAAAGACACACAATATTAAGATATGAGAACAGAAAGTCAAAGGAACAATGAATGAAGTAATGGATGAAGTAACTAATGCCTTTACAGTAATAACATTGAATGTTAATGGCTTGAACTCCCCAATCAAAATACATAGACTCATAAAAAGGATAAAAAATATAAACCATGTCTATGTTGTCTACAAGAGACTAACTTCAGATGTAAGGAAACAACCGGTTTAAAAGTGAAAGGTTGAAAAAACTTATTCCATGCAAATAGTAATCAAAAAAGAGCTGGAATAGTGATACTAATATCAGACAAAATAGATTTCAAATGCAAAACTGTTATATGGGATGAAGAAAGTCATTATATATTAATAAAAGGGGCAATTCAGCAAGAAGAAATAACTACACTAAATATTTATGCACCTAAACTCAGTGCCCCAAGGTGCATGAGACACACATTGGCAAAGCTGAAGGGAGAAATGGTTGTCTCTAATAATAGTTTGAGACTTCAATAAACTGCTCTTAGTATTGGGTAAAACATCTGGTCAGAGGATGAATAAAGAAACAGACAGCTTCAATAATATGATAAATGAACTAGATCTAACAGAGGTTTATAGAGCATGGCACCTCAAAACAGCTGGATATACATTCTTTTCAAGTTCTCATGGATCCTTCCCCAAGATAAACCATATGTTGGGTCACAAGAAAAGGTTCAATAAAATTAAAAAGAATGAGATTATACAAACCACTTTCTATGAGCAAAACGAAATTAAGCTGGAAATCAATAATGAATGAAAAAAGGAAAATTCATAAATATATGCAGATTAAACAACACAATCTTAAATAATCAGTGGGTCAAAGATGAAATTGCAAGAGAATGAAATGAATGAAAATCAGAACACAACATATCAAATATCAAAACCTATGGGGTACTGCAAAGGCAGTGCTGAAAGGGAAATTTATATCTCTCAATGCTTATGCTAAAAAGGAAGAAAGAGCTAAAATTGAAGATCTAACTGCATACCTGGAGGAACTAGAAAAATAACAGCAAACTAATCCCAAACAAAGTGAAGGAAAGAAATAATAAAGATCAAAGTGAAAAGAAGTGAAATACTGCACAGAAAAAAAAAATAGAATCAAAACAAAAAGATGATTCTTTAAGAAGATCAACAAAATCGACAAACTCTGAGCTAGACTGACAAAGAGAAGAGAGAGAAGACCCAAATAAAGAAAATCAAGGAAAAGAGGAGCAGGAAATGGATGTGGCTCAAGCAAATGGGCTGCCATCTACCATGTAGGAGGTCCAAGGTTCGATCCCCAGGGCCTCCTGGTGAAAGGCAAGCTGACCCACATGGCAAGCTGCCCCATGTGGAGTGCTGGCCCATGCAGGAGTGCTGGCCAATGCAGGAGTGCTGGACTGCATGGAGTGCTGGCCCCCACAGAGAGCTGGCACAGCAAAGTGATGCAACAAAAACACAGAGGAGAGATAATAAGAAACACAGCAGACCAGGGACCTGAGGTGGCACAAGAGATTGAGCATCTCTTTCCTACTCTGGAAGATCCCAGGATCAATTCCTGGTGCTGCCTAAAGAGAAGTCAAGCAGACACAGAGGAAAACACAGAGAGCAGACAGCAAGCACAAAACTATGAGGGGGAAGGGAAGAAATAAACAAATAAATCTTTTTAAAAAATGATAGGAGGTACATGGCCACTCACCCTGCAGAAATGAGAGTGATCATATGAGGATACTATTAAAAACTTTATGCCAAAAAACTAGACATTGTAGATGTTGGATAAATTCCTAGAAGCACTAGAACCACCTACACTGACCCTAGAAGAAAGAGAAGACTTCAACAAAACAATCAGAATATAACAAGTGTTGATAAGGGTGCAGTGAAATAGGAACCTTAGTATACCTTTGGTGAAAATAAAGTATTTTACATCCACTGTGGAAAACATTTTGGTAATATTTCAGAAAGTTAAATGTAGAATTAACATTTGACCCATTGCTTCTACTTTGATATATACACAGATTAATTTTAAATGAGATTTAAATAGGTATTTATATATCTATTTTCATAACAGCATTATTCTTATGGACCAGATGGTGAAAGCTCCCCATGTGTCCCATCAACTGATGCATTGATAAACAAAGAGTGGCATGTCCAAATAATACAATATCAGAATAAAAATAAATGATATATTGATACCTCCAACAACATGCATGGCATTTAAAGACATTTTCTTGAGGAATATGTCAGACAGAATAAATATATTGAATAATATCACTTATATGAAATGCTTAGAATAAGTAAATTCATAGAGACAGAAAACAGAGTAGTGGTTACTAATAGTGAGAGAAGGGGAAATGGAGGTTATTGCTTAATGGATATGAATTTCTGTTAGGTATGATAAAAAATATTCTAGAAGTAGATATTGGTGGAGCTTATGAAACATTTTCAAAGTACTTATGTCACAGAATATTACACTTAAATTGGTTAAATGTTTTTTTTTTTTATGTTACATATATTTTACCACAATAGAAACATATCAGCCAAAAGGGATATTCTAGGGTAGTAAATGTCAATTGAAGAAAGTGAGCAGATAATCAAAGGACTGAATAATGTAGTGAGATTGATTGTGCATAAAGATTGTCGTTAATAATACAAATACAAGAACGTTCTATTATAAGGTTATAAAAGGGAAAATACATCCAATGTAACCTTTGGACTATGGTTAACAGTAATATAATACTTTTGCATAAATGGCAAAGAGGGTACTCTGTCAATGCTAAGGGTCAACAATAGGGGGTAAAGGGGAGTTGTGGAATCTTTCCTTTAGAGTAATGAAAATGATCTAAAGCTGATTGAGGTAATGACAGCACAACTCTGGGATGAAATTGAGAACCTTTGTGTGTACAAATTGAATGACTTGTACAAGGCATGGAACTGTATAGCAAAGATAAACCTGTCCTGAATTATGGAATGTGGTTAACATTACAAACAGAACAGTTCATGTTCTCTCATTATCTGTAACAAATTTACAATATTAATACATGGTATTAATAATGGGGTGGTTTATGGAAAAAATCACCAAATGTAAGCTATGGACTATAGTTAGCAGTAATACTTTACTGATATTCTTTCATGACTTGTAACAAATGTTCCACAACAATGCAAGGTGTTGGCAGTAGGTTAATATATGGGACTCCTGTACGTTATGTGATTTTTTGTAAGCTCACAACTCTTCTAATTAAAATTAGATAAAGATAAATCAGTAACATCTCAAGAAAGAGGATAATAGAGAAAATCAATGAAATCAAAGAGTGTCCTATGAAAAGGATCAATTAAGTTGATATACCTCTCATTAGACATTTTTTTTTT
>JAQZBX010102459.1:0-11155 GCA_029593785.1 Cabassous unicinctus | reverse complement strand
GTCCTTAATCTGAGGAAACATTCTTTTAGCAAATCAAAATATGTTCTGTAAATTAGAAAATATATACTCTCAGGGAAATCACATCCAGACTTCAGCCCGTTTATCTGATCCAAAGGATGATGCCCTCAGTAATCTCCTTTAGTTGTTGCATTAAGATGTTTTGAGGGAAACAGATGTGGCTCAAGCAACTGAGCTCCTGTCTTCCACATAGGAGGTCCAGGGTTCGATTGCCGGGGCTTCCTGGTGAAAGGCGAGCTGACCCACATGGAGTGCTGGCCCATGTAGGAGTGCTGGCCCGTGCAGGAGTGCTGGCCCGAGCAGAGAGCTGGCACAGCAAGATAACACAACAAAAAGAGACACAGAGGAGAGACAATAAGAGACACAACAGACCAGGGAGGTGAGGTGGTACAAGAGATTGAGTGCCTCTCTCCCACTCCAGAAAGTCCCAAGATTGGTTCCTGGTGCCGCCTAAAGAGAAGACAAGCAGATACAGAACACACAGAGAGCAGAAAGCGAGTGCAAAACAACGAGGGCGGTGGCAGGGGGCGGGGGTGAGGAGGAATAAAGAAATCTTTGGGAAAAAAAGATGATTTGAGGTCCTATGCAAACATTATCAGTATTCTAGACACTACTTAAAAAATAGTATTGCTATTACACATTTGATTTTGTCCCAGGGATGACAGATAACATTATTCTTCTCTAGTCTGCTGTTTTCACCTATTTGGTGGTATTTGTTAAGTCTGTCCTCTGTTAATGAAAACAAAAAATTATCTGAGCTCAAGTATGAAATGAAACTCTCTAAATCAAGGCCAGATTAACCAAGATCTATTTATTAGGCATTACTAAAGATTTTAAATTATGCTAGGTATTATAAGGCCCTGAAAATAAAAGAAAGTGTTTACCATTGGGGGGTTTATAAAAGAACCAAAAGCTAAGTGAAATATTGCCCCAAAATCTCACTTTCACAACTATAATAGAAAATACTCCTGCTTTTCAACAATATTACCACAATTTCCTGGAATCCCACAAATGTGCTTTCAAACCAGCTACCAAGATGTTTCATTCCATCATTTTAGTGATGGTTGCTAATCGTCAGGTTTTTTGTTGGTTGGTTGGTTTCTCTACACACAGCATTTCTGTGTGCCATGGCTGAAGAAGGTCTACTGTGATACAGTTAGGCAAAATTGGATTAGAAAGCAACAAAGTAGGTAGTTCTGCCAATAACTAAGTTTTGCTTTATCCTCATAAAATGAGGGGGATATTTTTTGCATTAATTTCAGTGGAATGCCGAAGATCAGGTATGGTCTTTCATGGAATTTCTTGTTTCAATACATCAGATTTGCCTAAATCCTTATAAATATCTGCACATTGAATGCACACATAAAATAAAGTTAGGATACCTGAGCATCTCATCTATTTCCTATCTTATTTCAGAGGCTTGGTTCATGACAGAATTTCATCCCTGATTTATGTCTCGTCTATGCTTAAGAATGAAAATAGCTATATTACTGAGTACATTTTTATGGAATAAAATACATATAAATCTGCTTGTCAATAAGTACCAAATGTATGTGATCTTACATTTCCAGAAGAAAAATTGAGGTGATTCATTTTATTGATAATTGTTGAATTTTTAAAAAGAATCTATTACATAAATCACAGTCAAAAGCACAACAAAATTACAAAAGAGAAGGGACATATTTATGAATCCAAGGAACAAAGTTTGACACTCTTGTGTAAACACCAGGAAAGTTGGGTCTTCCACATCCATGTCCCCAGCTAACAATGCCAGTCAAAATCCATTTTCCATCACTTTTTCTTTGACAAGATAAAGGTCCACCGGAATCTCCCTACACAAGAAGATAATGTTAAGTATGAGGCACACTTGTCCCTTGATAATTTATTCACTAATGTGTCTAATGCACTGCATTCAAAACTCACAACCTGATGGGTTTTTGATTGACTAATCACTATATAGTTTGGGAAGATGGCAAGAAACAATTTGAAACTTCTAATGTCATTTTGGAATTATTCTTCCAACAATCAAAAAGCTTCATCTCGGGAAGCGGATGTGGCTCAATTGATAGGGCTCCCGTTTACCATATGGGAGGCCCCGGGTTCGGTTCCCAGGGCCTCCTGGTGAAGGCAAGCCAGCCCGCGCGGCGCGGTGAGCTGATGCAGCAAGACGTCACAACAAGGGGAGACAAGCAGACACAGAAAAATGCACAGCAAATGGACACAGCGAGCACAAGCAGCAAGGGGGGGATAAATAAATAAATAAATAATTCTTTTTTAAAAAAAAGCTTCATCTCAAGAGACTTGATTCTTTAGGCTAAGAGCAACATTGGGAGAGTCTTGCAAAGGAAAACATTCTTACATACCCCCAAACAAGGAACAAACAACAATAATAATAATAGTTTACATTTATTTGGTGGGCTAAGCACTGTTGTGGACATTTAATCCTCAGGGCAACCTTATGCCATAGGGTTATCTTGTAAGGTTGACCTCTATCTCTGGGCCATGAAACTTGAGAGGTTGGCTCATGGCCTGGGGAGGAAGAGAGGTCCAGTGAAGCAAGCCTAAGGATCTCAGGCAGGCAAATCACCCTCACTTGAGAATCTCTACTGATTCCCAATACCAGAAAGCAAAAACTCAAATAAGTCAAAGCTTAAACGTAATTCTTAAAGTATTACACCTTCAAATTATAATTCCTATTTTGGAGGGTAAGTAAAGCTTCATTTTAAGAGGCAAGGATAAAAAAGAACCTGTATCAAATACATAAAATTTTATACCTGATTATGTAAATCCTAACTAGTGGGAAAATGGGCTCTTGTTATTTTATTTGCTCCCATACTATCTCAACTAATGCTAAGTCTAATATAACTCATAAATCCTGTTGGCTCTGTAACTGACCAGCTGCAGGAAGTACCCAAAACATTGTAGCTTTAGCATCAGAGACACAAGAGGTTCAAATCACAGCTCAAGCACTGACTTACTAGCTGTATGACTTTGAGTAATTTACGTAACTTCTCTTTGCCTCAGTTTCCACTTTTGTATAATGGGATGAAAGGATGATTTGAGTGAATTTATGTAAAAGGCCTTGACACAAAATAGAAACTCAGAAAACAGAAATCATTATTATGAGTTTTTGTGGCAAGGTAGCTAAGGTTGTAGAAAGAGAGGGGAACAGTTCTCTCTGTCCTCATCCTCTAAATGATCTTTTCACTCACCCTGTGGGTATCACGTAAATATCTGGATAGACTGGAACTTGAGGCTCAGAGAAATGTTGCCTCAGAAGTGACCTCCGGTTTTACAGTGAGAAGGGCCTACTCAGAGGCCTACAGATGAGCATCCTCTGTCATCGCTCCTTCTCCTCTTCACTTTCCCCCCAGCCTGTGCTTCAAAGGAGTGAGTCAATAAAGGCCCTGTTATTGCAGAAGGCTAAGGAAATAGGTAGCAATCCTGAAAGAGTGTCTCTGTGTGTGTATGTGTGTTTGCTTCTTGGTTATGAGAAAATCATGGCAGAATGATGAATTATGAGCCCATCCTCTGAATGCTGGAGAATACATGGGACCTAGAAAACTGGGTTCTCTAGACCCAATTCTTTCACCAACTCTCCCTGGTCTTAGGCAACTGGATTATAATTAATCTCTGGGAAGCTCTAATGAATTCAGGGCAGCACCTGCTCTAATTATTTCCCAGTGTTGTGTAGACTAAGTGTGAAAGCATTTATGAAAAGTATATGTTAGGCAGGGGAAGTTAATATGACTTACTTTACAAGCATCTCTCTTGCCTGAAGTTACACCTGCACAGAGCATCCGCGATGTGATAATCCCATAGGTGGAGACACAGAGTGTTTGGTCCATGAGCTCTACCTCTGCTTGCTGCAAAACAGCAGAGCCTTTATTGTCTGGAAAATGGGTTGGAAGTAGAAATTATGGATAATGATGATGACTATACTTATTGAGGGGTTTATTAAACAATTCACTTACAGTATCTCCTTTTATCCTCATCACAATGTTTTGAGGCAAATCCTATTATTATTCCCATTTTACTGATAATGAAATGGAGGCTTAGGAGGCTAAACACACACAGCTAGCAAGCAATAAAGCAGGAAACCCAAGGCTCTGACCTGACCGCCTGACCACTATGCCACACTCCTTCCCCATGTACCTCCTGCTTTCAGTAGGGCTGTGAGACAGCAGTGGTTATCACCAATATTTACCAGTCAAGAGGCCCCTTCAATGGAGTGTATGATGGATTGATTGTGTCCTCCATAAAAGTATGTTGAAGTCCTAACCCCCAATACCTCAGAACGTGACTTTGTTTGGAAATAGAGTCATTGCAGTTGGAATTCGTTAAGATGAGTTCATAATGGAGTAGGGTGGACCTTAATCCAATATAACTGATGTCTTAATAAGAAGAGAAAAAGAGACACAGACACATGCAGGGAGAAAGTCATGTGAAGATGGAGGCAGAGATTGAGGTGATGCAGCTGCAAGCCAAGGTACACCAAGGATTGCCGGAAAACAAGAGAAGCTAAAAGAGCCAGGAAAGGACCCTCCCCTACAGGTATCAGAAGGAGGATGGCCCTGCTGACACCTTGATCTAGACTTCTGGCATCCAGAACACTGAGGGGATAAATTTGTTGTTTGAGGCCACCCAGTTGGTTGCACTTTGTTGCAGCAGTCGTAGCAGACTAACTGAGAGAGGCATAACTGATATATGGCAGTATTCCAGGAACCAAAAAAACCATAACAGCTTGGTTATCGCCCTTTAACTTCCTTTTAAACCTGTCCAGCTAAGAAAATTCAGGAAAATAAATACACACACACACATACACATGTTTATAAAGAAAATATGATAAGGTGGTTGAGTGGGCTCTTTCCTCTTGCGATACCTAATCATGTCATTAGAGCACTGAGTACAGTCCTGCTGGGTTAGTTGCAGTGTTCAAACTGTTAGTTGCCTTCCCTTGTTGGGACGCTGACACGTCAGCATTACTTCAATTACTCAAAGAAGTCAGTGCGCACTTGAGCAGCTGCCTACGATGAATCTTCAGAGAGTGTCAATGTAAGGTTGCAGGGTAACTTTCAAAATTTACAGAAAATGGATCTATCCTAAAACCCTTGGGAAGAAATGCAAATCTGAGATGATTGGGAGATCAAGGGAAAGTATTAGTATTATTTTAGTATTAACCTTTGGGGAGATTTTAGCTAAGTTTTGGATTCTGTCCTTCACTGAATACTCAGAATCAACCTTGAATCCTGAACAATGGAAAACCTTGGCAGGGCGGCTATAGGGGCTTAGCTAACATACACCCTGCTTTTGTGTATATTTAAAAAGATGCCCCTCTGAGGGGAGGAACTGCAGACAGGAAAAAAAGGTGCTTTCCTTCTACGTTGATGTAACCCCCAGGCCTGAACTTGCCCTTGTGCAGGACATACCTGCATACTCCTCCGGGGCTGTTGTCTATGAGTTGACAAAGTAGATGTATGAGTGTGTGTGTGTATGTCGTTCTCTCCTCTACATAGAACCAAATCATTTCTACGGATTAAAAGGGAACCTAGAAATAGCTAAGGAGGAGTTACTCTTCTATAAGGGAAACCTAGCAAAAGCCTTGGAGTGTGAAAAGGGCCCATGCTTTGTAGACAATCCTGCCTTGCTTACAGATACCCCTTCTGCCATTGGGTGGTCCCTACTTCTTTTGGAGTAGGAGGAGAGCATTATGAAACTGGGATAATAATCCTCTCCCCCATTTTACCTCACAGAGTTGCTGGGAGGTTTAAATGAGACCATGTGCACAAATCCTCTCTAAGAACCCCAAAGCAGCTCAGCAACATGAGCCAGTATTATTATCTGGAGGGAAGGGCTATGACCATTCATTGGGGCACACACCTGCTTCGTGCCTTCGCCCCCAGCCGGTTATCCAGCACTTCTCCCCACTGTGCACTTTCTGGCCAGCAGGAGGAATGCATATTGGCTGGATGAGCTGTTTCAGGGTATCAGGCCAGGCAATACTCAGCTGTAGCAAAGCAATATCATAGTCAAAGGTCTGGCTGTTATAGTACTCGTGGACCACAATTCTTCTCACTGGGGAAACAAACTTGGCATTCCCCTGCACGTACATCCCAAGGTGAGCAGTCCACGGTGTGGGGTCTGACAGCCTGGTAGAAACAGAATGAAGCACAGTCAGTGGCATGAAGAGCCACATGTGGTTGTGAGAAAAGCACTCCTCAGATAGGTAAGGACTGAGAAAAGGGAGGCCTGGCTTTGAGTCCCTATTGTAGCCCCCTGGTTTGGTCCAGGGACCTGGCAAGAAGCACAATTTCCCTGGGCCCTTAATAAGACCAGAGGTGTGGTAAGTTGTAGAAGGGGGTGGCAAATTACAGCTATGTTTGGAAAAGTCACTCAACAAAACCCTAAGGAAATGCCTAGAAATTTGCTCTTGGTGTAACATGAACCACACACAGGTCAAGAACATTGGTGACTAGGATTAACTCGCAAGACTCCTGCTCTTCATGCTGACAATGGTATTTAATGGTGACAGACAGGGCCAGTAAAGCGGTGGTCTAGGGACCCTTCCGCCAAATTCAAATGATATGAATTCCAAGATAGACTAGAAATCAAAGTATTAAAAGCAGAATTTTAATGAAATGTCTTATTGCAAAATACCGGAAGCCTGAAAAATCACAGTTCTAGCTGCTCAAGAGTGACCATTCATGGGGGCACCCCTCTCCACGAGTCCTGCCGGAATCCTAATCCTGACCCCCGTGGCCCTGCACGAGTCAACGAGAGTCTTGCCGTCTCCTTGTGAAACTCCCATCCCCACCCACATGACAGCCTTGCTCTGGCTCGAGAACGTAAAGCTCTTGAAGAAAAATAAAGACAAAGCCCAAAAAGTGTGGTCACTAATCTGCTTAGGTGACTTCTGAGAGGTGGTACTGGGGACCCAGGGGGATGTTATGGTCAGCATATCATTTAAAGCAGCTTCACAGCATAAAAAACTAATGATCAAACAGGGGGGAAGATATTTTATTAATTACGTCAATCCTGGAGTTTCTAAGAGAATCAAATACTCAAATTGTATAGATAAGTTGAAAGAGGCCATTTAAAAAAATCAGAATGATAAATGAATGATATTGTTTTTGTACCTAAGATCCAATAGATTGCAAATAAGCTCAAATTTTAAGAAAGATTATTTTCTCAGCTCTCCTTTAATCCTTACTTCACCCCATAATAATCTAATAATCCCATTGGTAAAGGCAGACAGAGCCCTTCCAATGCCACCCCGATTGGATCTTTCCAGATCCCTCTCCCACTCATTATAGGGTTCCCTGTACTTTAGCCATCCTCAAATGCCAGATCTTATCCATATCCCCTAAACATTCCTATAGGCTTCACTCCCTCTGACTTGAAAACCTATCTTGTTTTCTCAAGCCTAGCAAAAGCCTATTTATTCTTAGTGTTTCCTTTGTGTTTTTCTTTTTTCTTTATATAAATAATACCTTTTAAAAACTTAGGCACATGTTAAGTATCAAAAAAAAAAGAGAGAGAGAGAGAGAGAGAGAAACAATTGAATTGATTGAATTTCTCCAACAGGGAGCTCTTCCCACGATTTGAGGGTAGATGTATAGTCTGTGGTCAGAAAGTGTATCGCTTTATAGTGAGGACTGTAATGCCCTGCCTACCTGCTTCCATGGAAACAGTGGGCAGCGGACAGAAGCCACTCCCTGGAGATGACTGATGCACCACAGTAGGCAGATCCGACAAAGTGGAGGCTGACTTGCCATGGCCAGCCCCCTTCCTGGGTGTCAGTGCCCCCGATGATGCGGTGGAGGATGGAGGAGCTCCTGCTGCAGCCTTTGATAGAGAAAGGGTCGCATGATTTAAAGGCAGGCTTGGAAGAAAACCTGGAAATTATGTCAGGTTTAGTGCTGGGTTGGAAACTAACGAGGTAAGCAATTTGAAATCTCCTGCTTACCCAGGAGAGAGGGACTATATGGGTCTGTCTAAAATCAGCACCAAAAAAACTGACACACACACACCCACTTCCTGGAAACATACCTGACACAGAGAGAGGTGAGGAGGGGGCTTGTTAGTCATAGCTGAACTGATATAAACAGCAGCCTTCAGAGTTCAGGCTATTTGGTAGAGAGGAAAAGATTCATTCCTAATGTAACAGAGCAGAGAGTATCTTTGAAGTTCTCCTAATTTGAGTGAAAGCATTTAGAGGAGAAATCGCAAACCCCAAACAAATGAAAATCTGCTAAGTGAAACTAGTTAGCAGAGCAATAGTTTTCTGGTGCAAATGGTATTGATAAGGAACATGTATAATAAACATGTTGCCACATGACCAATTAGAAGCCACATGACTAATAAGAACATATGGCAGATTGCAGTTATGAGATCACAGTTAAAGAAAGAGCCTATAAGGAAATTATAGAGTCAAAACTAGAATATAGGTTACCAGGGGCCGGTGTGGGGGTAGGGATTCAGAGTTAATACACTGTACAAAGTTTCTATTTGGGTTGATGGAAAAAGTTTTAGTAATGGATGGCAATGATGGTAGCACAACATTGTGAATGCAAATAACAGCACTGAATTATATATTTGAATACAGTTAAAAGGGTAAATTTTAAGTTGTATTTTTGTTACTAGAATAAAAATTTTAAAAACAACAACATAGGACTGTACAACACAAGCAGTGAACCTTAAGGAAAACTATGGACTATAGTTAATAGTACAATTATAAAAGTGTTCTTCGTCAATTGTTACAAATGTACCACACTAATGCCAGGTGTTAATAATAGGGTGTTATGTGGGAACTCTGCATTTTTTGCATGATTTTTTTGTAAACCTACCACTTTCTCTAATGAAAAAAGTGACATAAAAACAGAAAAAAATAATGAAAGAAAGAAAAAGAAAGATCTGGCCCTTGTTTCTGTTCATGACATAAGGTATAAATAATAAAATCATCCGCTGTGTTCCAGCATCTATTTCTTTTCGCATAGGTTTTTTATTTAAGATCTTCTTCCTTGATTAGAGATATTAGAAAGTGAAAGTTGTCATCACAAATGTCTACTGAGTTGTTCGTAGTTAAGAAATGAGACAGAATCCACTCTAGAGTATTTATTTCTGAGAAACAAGTTCAGATTCAGTTCACTGGTATATACCATTCTTCCCTGGGTCTGTGGCAACTGCTGCCAGGGGGATTACACCAACAAGAGAATGGGTGTCAGAAGGAACATGTCTCTACTCACCACAGCCTTCTTCATCACTTCCATCTGGACAATCCACTGTCCCATCACATTTTGCATTTTGTTTCCTAAAGCAAATATCATTGCCACACTTAAACGTTCTGTTGCTGCATGGAATGCCTAAAAATCAACAAAAGGAGAAACAGTTTTTCCGAGGCAGAAATAGGTTTGAGTGAATGACAGAGAACTACCTGAAAGATGGTTTAAGCATGTGGTAGCTATTTTAAAGGTACTCTGGGGAAAATGGCAGAGAAAAATGAAGCACCCGCAGTAACACATTGCTTCACCACATCAGAACCCTTGGAAGGAGGGCAAGTGGGCACACCTGTCAGGAATCAATCCAATGGCCTCACATCCACTTCAGCTCTAGGTGAGATGCAAAGGATGTGGCCACATCAGTGACTTTAGACCACAGTCTGTTTGCTATTATCTTGTTTAGTCCTCTAAGAAAAATTTTAAGCAAAAATCACCACCACACCCAGTCTTTTATACCATTGGGGAAAACAAATGGACAAAACTTTGTGAATTACAGCACATTTGTTCACAACCCTTGAGGTGTGTATTCTGCATGGGCTGGAGTAGGATGTGTCTCATCGGAGACGAAAACCTCTATGTAAGGTCCTAAGTATCCTACAGTGCTAGGCAGCATTAAAAGTAAGTGAGTGGTTGAGAGAGGGCTTAGATCCCATGGGGCAGATGGATGGAACTCTATTGCTTGCAGTTGCAGATACTCTCTGCTTCCTGGGATGGGCATTGTCCATCATCATCTCCACGTGTAGGGAAATTATAAATGAGTCTAACTCTGTTACATTGGGGAGCATATATTCCAAAGTAAAGCCCATTGACAGGGGGCTGAATTCCTGAGATTGTCTGCCCTGCCTACAGCATCTAGATGTCTCTAGAGTCCTCAGGAGCCCTGCTGTTTGAGGCACTGTTTATTGTGGCACTCAAAGAGATCCTACTGAGACATGCATAAGCGTAACCTCCTGACTCACTTTGAAATCTCATAAAAACTCATTTATATTTAATATTTCCCCCTTTTGGTCAAGGTCTTTTTCCAGATTCATCACTAGTCAGTGCTTGGTAATAATCCCTTGGTGCCAGGGAGGCTCATCCCCAGGAGTTATGTCTCACACTGGGGGAAGAGTATTGCATTTATATGCTGTTTGGCTAGAGTGAGGCTACATTTCAGCAACAAGGAGGCTTTCAGGAAGTAGGTCTTAGGCAATATAAAATACTAGACTACGTTTCAATTTCACTAGAAAAGGTTCATAAATACAACCATGAATATCAAGGGCCTGGTGTAAATGGTCTGTCCTTCACTAGGCACTGCCTATCACCATCCCAAAATCCTCAAGACTGAGGAATGAACAAACATAAGGGTGGAAAACAGCTATGGACTAAAGTAGATTTATGATTATTCTAGCAATGGAAGAACTTCCATCATTGATATAAAGGCAGTGGCCACCAGAGGTTCAGAGAAGGGAGAGAGGGAAGAATAGGTGCAACATGGGGGCATTTTGGGGACATTGGAATTGACCTGCATTACATAGCAGTGATGAATACAGGCCATTATACATACTGTCAAAACCTATAAAATTGTGCAGGGCAAAGTGTAAACTATAATGTAAACTATAGTCCTTGGCTAGTACAATGCTTCAATATGTGTTCATCAATTATAACAAATGTACCACAATAGTGAGGGATGTTGTTATTGTGGTAAAGTGTGGGAGGGGGAGAGGGTGGGGTATATGGGAATCCCCTATATTTTTTATGTAGCATTTATGTAATATAATAATTACATAATTAAAAATAAAAAATTAATTAAAAATTTTAAAAACCCCACCCCCCAAAAAAGTGAGTAGGCAGGGAACAGGTGTAGCTCAGTGGTTGAG